>BGPR01002086.1:40282-80395 GCA_013235015.1 Araneus ventricosus
TTCAGAGGCTTTTGCGCATTTTAACATATGCCAGTTTCAAATGGATGTAGTAGTTTAATAACTATTAAGGTAACAGCAATTCCATTCCAAATTCAGCTTCCTTAAAATAGCGTCGAATAATTCAAAATAATCAAATTGGAATTATTTTGAAATCCTATCAATTGATACGTTGAACTAGCTGGTTTGAATGAAAATGAACAGAAATTAATTAATTTTCTTAAACGAATCCTTTACAATAGCATTTGCTTTTCAGTCTAGTGAGGTTAGGGCAATTATTGTACGATTAATAGTAAAAAGCTATTTAAAGATCGTAAAGCATTTAAAAAACCAAAATCTCTCATTCCAACATAGCAACAAGTTCTCATTTTAATTTTTTTATTTGACTTAAATCGTTATGCTTTAATTTAAATTGCGAATGTCAAAGACTGATACATTTACATTTGAAATATAAATAGAGAATATAAATTTTAGAATTCTGAGCAATTAAAATAATACAATGATAAAAATATAGTACATTAATAAAATAATACTGAACAATTAATAAAAATCATTAACAACTCTTACTGTTTGTTTTAAAATGTAGACTATCGTTAAAAAATGTTTACCTCATTCTTCAAAAACTGAGTTTAAATAACTGTTTTCTCATTTTTTTCGAACACACATAATTTATAAATGATTTTCGACAATCATAACACTCATAAGAATGCCATCTGTACTTTAATAAAGGATTTATAAAAATGAAAGTAATGAACAAATCGTTTGCGAATCGTAATAAATTAACGTAATATGGACGAGTTTTCTGGTTTGTTTACTTACATTAAAACCTTGACTTTATCTGCTTGGACTTCCGCTTTGAAGATCCATTGACTTAGCATGACACCGGAAATACGTAGTACAGGCAAGTAAACAATCCAGAAAACTCGTCCATAAATCAATAGAATAAAATCGTTTGGAATGTCATAGTTAGTTTATGTAGAACAAATTAAAAACTAAATAGTTCGCATAAGTATTGTATACAACAATTAAATTGTTTCTGTACAGCGGAGACAAATCCAGCAGAATCCAAAAGTTTTTTAATAAAATGAAATTTTAAATAAACAATTATTTCCTCTAAAAGAATAATTATTTTGCACTTAGAGCTGCAGCAATGACAACATTCCATGTAGATTGAATTTTATAGTTAATGCATTTACTTTTCTTTGTTTCAGCCCAACTACCCACCCGAAACCAGAAAGTTCCAGAGGTTGACCAAAGATGCATGGAATGTCTCTGTCAGGTAAGGTCAACTTAACTACATTTTAAATCACAGTCTGCACGCAGTCATCATGCATGATTCTCTTAAAATATTACCCGCTAGTTAATTTATTATGACGCTTGTCTTGCGATTTCACGTATGAATACGGACGAGTTTTCTGTTTTGTTTACTTATGAGAATGTAGAACTTCCGCTGAACCGACCGACTTGCTGTGTTATGCTTTGTCAATGGGAATCTTCCAAATTTAAACACTCTGTTTGAAGATGTTAATTAATTGTTAAAGCAGTGTTTTTTAATGTTATGGCTTATGGATACTTTGAAAATATTAAATTTGATGTTCCTATCGCTGTAGCTCTCAGTCTTTATTTTAAATAAGAGACTCATTTTGTGGAAAGATTGCCATAATAGTTCATCATCGCTCTTTTTTGGTGATTTCTAAAACCGGTTTAGCGGTGAAATTTTTAACCAAACTATTTAAATCATCACTGGCGGTTGAGTTTTGATACTGTATCCACATCGGAGGGTTACCGGAAAACGGAAGTGGATCCTGTGCTTTTAAAAAACTGTTTATTTTTAAATTTGTACATGGGTAATTTTCGACATAACAGAATCTCAAA
Source organism: Araneus ventricosus (assembly GCA_013235015.1). Taxonomy (NCBI): domain Eukaryota; kingdom Metazoa; phylum Arthropoda; class Arachnida; order Araneae; family Araneidae; genus Araneus; species Araneus ventricosus. Next base: position 42,155 of record BGPR01002086.1, read on the forward strand.
AACAAAATTTAAAAAAAAATCGCCATTACAAATTTCAGATAATGAACTTCCATTCAATTTTTTCCTTGAAATTAACTATTACTTCGAAAGCTGTTACCACAATTTCCTGAAAAAATCCTTAGATAAGAGAAAAATAGTTTATGAGCTGACCGCTGTGTTACGAATTCTTATTAATTTTTTACCTAATTATTATTATCATTATTTATCTGACAAGGTTCTTCCTTTAATTTCAGGCCAGCAGCAACTGTGATCAGAGTCGCAAGTGCCACAACGCTGGGGGCGGTGCTTATTTCTGTGGGCCTTACGTCATATCGTGGCCTTACTGGCACGACGGAGGAAGACCCGGCGATAAAGGAAGAGCACATGGTCAGTATCTAACTTTTCGAACACAATTTTTGAGTAGAATAATGTTAACAAATCACTGCCCAGAAATTGATAATAAAAGCTATTAATCAAAAATGAATATTTTGAATTCCTTTTCCAATTTCCCTATTCAAAGTCTAACGACACTTAGAAGTGGCTTAGCGACAGGGGAACAAAGGGGGTATAGATGCCCCGGAAGCCATTTTAGGGACGCCATGAAGTCAAAACATCACTGCATTTATGAATTTTTTAAAGCAAAATATGATGAGGGGAGATAAAAATAATACCATACTCCTGGAAATGGAATACATTAAAGATAAATTTGTTGTAACCACAGTTGATAAGGCAGGAAATAATTTTTGCTTAACCCGTTCAGGACCAGCGAAAGGAGAAAGAAGCGCTTCCCCAAGCCCGCGAGCTCCGGAAGGATGCGTACGCACGGGACCGGGCGATTTTTCCCGTTAAGCCTAATTTTATTAAAAAATTCATATGAAATTATTACTGCAAGTAAATACGCTGAAGTTTACAATTTATTATCATTGATAGTATATCCGAATATAATGTAATAAAATTTTCATGATATTTAAAAAAACAACTGAACTAAAATATAATTTACCCCAAAAATACAAAAGACTGTCTAGCGAACTCCAAACTGCAAACGATAATTTCTACTCCAACCCCTAACCAATAAACATTCCATCCTTTCATCGTGCCATCAAAATATAAAAAAAATCCACCGCAAAATAAATCATAGCTCTTTAATTGCTTAATCATAACGCTTTAATTGCGCAATCCTTAAATGCGCAATCCTAACACGCGCAGTTGTTTACATAATCAAATAGCCCTCATCCAACAAAAAAAATCCGGAACCGAAAGTGAATACTGAAGGTCAACACTCCGTGAAATATTATTCGAAAATTGTAACGGACTTTACCGCCATCTAGCGCCGTTTAAAAATTCAAATAAAACGTTCCAAGTTGAAATCGCATATATGTGATGACGGGCCAGAGCGAACGGAAAGAGAGATCGCATATATGTGATGACGGGCCAGAGCGAACGGAAAGAGAGATCACATATATGTGACGACGGGCCAGAGCGAATGGAAAGAGAGATCGCATATATGTGATGACGGTCCTGAACGGGTTGCTTAATGTGTAAATTACACTTCAAAGAAAGTCTACTTAATGAATATAACTCAAATAAAACATATCAAATAATTAAATTTGGAAAAAAAGAACTAGATAAAAGAATTATTGCACTATCTAAAAAAACCAAAATTAAAATCAGTAATCTAAATTACCCTTACCTTTTCCCTACTATTAAATTTCATAAAAATCCTTTAAAATTCAGATTTCTTACTTGTAGCACTGGAAGTTACAACTATCATTTAAGTAAATTTTTCTTTAAATTTCTAAAAATTATTCTTAAAAGAATCAAAGAAGAAGAGAACTTCATTATAGATAACAACAATAAAATTTTAAATTTTATCAAAGATAATAAAATTTATAATATTAATACATTTGATTTTGAAAATCTATTTACTGGTCTCCCACACAATAAACTAATTGAAGTATGCTCAAATGTATATGATTTATACCTAAACACTGATTTAATTGAAAAAAATAAATGGATAGAAATCTGCAGAGTTAATATTTGTGAAAACTATCTCTTTAATGGAGTTGAATACTATAAACAGGTTTTTGGAATCCCTATGGGATGTAATTTTTCTAGTGCTTTGGCAAATATTTTTCTTCACACATATGAGAGAGACTTAATTAAAAATGAAATTATTTATGGTTTTCGCTTTATTGTTGACCTTCTAGTGTTTAATTATGATAATTTTAAATCCATCTATAACTGCTATCCAGAAGAGCTTAAACTGAACAAAACTAATACAGAAATAAACAAATGCGATTTTTTAGATATGGAAATTGAAATATTAAATTCAGGAGTCTCTGGTGGCATTTTTGATAAAAGAAAAGAATTTAATTTTAAGGCTATAATTCTTTGTGATTTTCATACAAATCTTCATTATCAAATTTTAAGGAATCCCATTTTTTCTCAAATTAATAGAATAAATAGCATATGTAATAACCATTCAAATTTAGTTAAAGCTTTAGATAATTTAAAGAATATTCTTAAAGACAACGGATTCCCAAATTCTTTCATTAATGTTAATAGTTTTTTTTAGAAGGAGTCTGAAAAATATTTCTAATTAATATATATTAATGGTTTTTACCGTTTAAATATTAGTTTTTTTATTCTGATTAATTAGTTAGAATTTTTCTTCATAGATGGAGCTAGGTGCTAGCTTCTAATTCTTTGTAGCTTCCTGTGTCTTTGCCTTTGTTTGGCGTCGCTTGTTCTACATCTAAAATTTCGGCAGAGAGTGTTGAATTTAACACACTCTCTAGTATCTTTTGATTATACATTAAGGATTTTGCATCTTGATCTTTCAGAATGTTTCTCATATTGATATTGGACAGGATTCAAGCCACAAAGGGTATACTTTTAATTTATAATCTTACCCTTGACAGAAAATTTTGTCCAATTTGGAATCTTTATGGCGAGTGGTCTTTGATAAAGTTCGCCATTCGATTTCTCATTCATTTCTTCCTTTTTGAACATTTTTTAATTTCTAAATTATTTTTTATGTGTTTTAAATATTAATGGTTATAAACTTCTGTGGATGCAATCACTTGAGGCTGTTGCGTTAGTACGCTAAAAGATGTATTGTCATCGTTTATGTTTAAATATGCTATTTCTTATCTATACTTTTCTTTCTTTTTTAATCTTAATTTTTGTTTAGTATTTCTATTATTTGTATCTGTATTATGTTAGAAATAGCTGCATATGCGCCTTGATATATAATACTAAGAGTTTTTATCAATGTTTGATTAATTAATTTAATCAATTTTTAATTAATATTTTCATTAAAATTTATTCAATTTATAACTGATAATCCTGGTGCCATTTACTCTTGTTAAGCTACTGATGATGACTGGGACAAAAAAATTATGGTATTTTTTATGCGCCACTTGCTCTCGCTACGCCACTGGCCATGGTGACAAGACGTTAATGAGTTTATGTCATTTTTAAGGTCAAATACGATGATGTCGCTACGCCACTGAACCTTAGGTAAGAAATGATCTACCAAACTAGTTGTTTCGGCTGAGATAACACTATTCTAGAGGGGTCATTGATGCTGTTACGTGCATACCTTTAGTGACAGGTTAAGTGATAATGACTATCTAGCCACATGTATGAGCATAACTGTGATGGCGTAGCAAGGGTGAGTGACGTCTAGGGCATAATATGGTTATTTTGCCCTTCATCATATTTGACAGTAAAAAGTGACAGAGTCAAAAATGCTTTGTCTCTTTGGCGCCCTCTAAGACTATCATCGGGAGCATCTATATCCGCTTCCCCCGGTCTCTACGCCACTGCATAACTGCCTACCACTGTTTCGAATCATGATCTCAAACTTATGTTCTCTAACATCCCCGTCCTAAAGGAAGTAGCGATTTGGTGGTATGCTTCAGTCCACCATGTATCATATGGAGGACTTAGTTTAAATCTGCGCCATGATTATGAGTCGATCTTTTAGAAACGGCGAGTAAATAGTATGAGACGTACCCTAAGGCGGGGTATTATCTAGGGGGCTGAGTGGCTAGTCTTATATTTTGCACCAACACGAGGTTTATGTTTTTTCGAGTGGCTTCAACACCGAGGTGGAGTGATCTTCACTGTTCCTTCTATTTGTCACCTACATAGGTTTGAATTCCGGCCTAATTATGCATCCTTTAATTTTGTAATTTCGCATCTGTTCCTTTTCAATTTTTTTTTTTATGTCTAACCCTTCTTATTTTTGTACCGTAGATTTCGAAACCTGCCTGAACAACAAGACCTGCGCCGAGATAGCTGTCCGTGGCTACATGCGCAAGCACGGCCAAGATTGTGATCGCAGCGGCGCCATCGACTGTTTCGACTTCGCTCGCATCCACAAACTGGGTTACGGCGAGTGCTCAAGCGACTATATCCTCGACACTGATTACTGGGAGAAATTCGAAATTTGCTACATCGGGCATGCCGAAGACAATGTCGCCAGCAACTATGATAACAATGGCAACATCCCCGTCAACTACGGTAACAACGAAAATGTCGCCGCATCTTACGATTATGGAGATGGACAACTGCAGGCACGCAGAGCCCACAACTAACCGCCCAACCCTTACGAAAAGTAAATGCCTACAATACCATAAACGCTTTCATTAGTAATCCATAACCACCCTCAGATGACAGAACCCTGATAAAATAATTCGCATGTGCCATTCCCCTGGTATTTCAGGGTAGTTTTTCAATCAGCAGTATTTTATTCTGTTATCCTTAAAATTGTACCATTTCTAAAAAAACACTTGTGGAGCAAGAAAATACTATGTTGCAAAGACTTGCGGAAGTCTTCATCAGAAAGCATTGTGTAATAAAGAAAGAGTGAATACATTTTACTTTTATTGTACTGAAATTTCTTTGTGTGTTCATTTTTTTGCCAATCTGATTCACTTTTTGTTTCACTTTAATCAAGGACATATGATGCATGCTACATTAAAATGCACACATATGAGCAGATAAAAAATGGTAGGTGACACTAAACATAACGATAGAACTATAACATATAATGCTTTACGTGAAGCAATCTGTTGTCCTATATTGCCCAACAAATATCAGTGAAAAGCGTGGTTGTAGTAGACTCCTACTTTGTTTGGCTCAACAACAAAAAGACTGAATGTATCCAATTTTTGTTGAATTCCAAAACTTCACTAAATTAGTGATGCAGTATACTCATATTTGCTCATATATAAAACTGGGCTACACAAAACAAGCTCAAGGATCGCATTGAAATTGTCTTCCATTTGAATAATCGATTATCACGATGAGTAATTATTAGTTTACGTCATAAATTAATGCGGAATTTTTTTGATGTAATTTTCATCTGAAGGGATGCGGAAGTAATACTCTTAAAAAATTATATAAAATGTAAAATCAGAAATAAATCCTACAAATGTCATTAACTTAATTCGAGTCATTTAACTCCTAAGCTAACCTAAACCCTTAACATTACTGACACATTGAATGCGGGATACGAATTAGATGCAGGCTCAAATAAAAAGACAAACCGTAACTGTGTTTGCTCTAAACAATGTTTATACCATAAAAGAATAAGTGGACGTATTCTAGAGACATCTATCAACACGTCCAACTTATCCAAACTAGTAAGTAAATCAAATTCTTGAATTAAAATTTTGATGATGATTCGAGAAAAACGCATTTTTACGCTTCCCGCTTCCAAAGTGTTAATAAAAGCTTCTTTGAGCAAAGGGATGATGGGCAGTGGCGAATCTAGGATTCCGGTCTGGGGGGGGGGGGGCTGAGGTCATAAAAACTTTGTATCGTCGTGATGAATGTCAAACTTCAAGGCTAAAGTAAACCAAAACTCTTTAACTTTACAAACTTAACTCACCTGACAATAAGAATCATAAAGAACAATACAATACTTTCGATAATTTAATAAAAATTACAATGAAATAACTAGCCAAAAAATGTCTTCTACCGCGTCAATGCTACAAGTACAAGTGAAATTACTACAAAAGTAGCAAAATTTTCGAGCCTTTCAAGCCAGAAAGCAATGTTGAAACGTTTTTATTATTTTTTTAAAAGAGGGAAATTAAGAAAAAAAACAGTTGTAATGATGTTAAATTAAATCAGGAATTCGGGCTGGCCCGGGGGGGGGGGGGGCTGTAGCCCGATAGCCCCACCCTGGATTCGCCATTGATGATGAGTATGACTGTAGGGGGTAATCAAAAATGGAATGGCTAATTAATGAAGTACGGGTGGCAATAAAGGTTGGGAACCACTGCATTAACTCATAGCAATTAAACACAATATCGATAGAGCAAGAATCTCCTTTTCATTCTGGCACACCTTATAGTTAGAAGGTACTTTAATTAAAACACATATTTATAATGATGTTCCAAATGCCCCCATACATTGAAATCCTGGATCAAGAAGTGAATCCTTCCGATCGAAACTTGTGTCAAGAATTTAATAATCGGATCGAAATTATTAAAATATAATCAGGAAGCCACCGTTTGCCGAGCTTTATTTTATTCCCAGTCTAAAAAGTCCACCTGACAAATTGAGTGAATTTAGACTTAGTAAAGCAAAAGCACTACAGTTACATTTATTAATTCTTACATGTTCTGGGAATAAAATATCAGATGAAATTGTTGTGTAGAGTTTTTCTTGCAATAGGAATTTCTAAAAATTAATTAAACTCGGATATAATTTAATGTTATTTAAAAGCTTTGTAAAATACGAAATTAAAGGCGGAAATAAATATCAGATCAAGTCTTTTTTTTTTTCAACTTCAAGTGGGAGAGTCGGGGAAAAGAGGGGTCATTCCCCTTTTTTCATCCTGGGAGGTTTTTATTTATTATTTTTTTCACGCCTACAGTCTGTCCCGTTCCTAACAGCTGCAGAATTCCTAATCTAATCCCTTGCCCGAAACTTATTGCTATGGCCATTTAGATTTGCTGTTTCCCTCGAAGAAAGCAGGATTCCTCTCTCTTTTCCTGACCTTTTGAACTAGAAAGCTGTGTTTTCTGGCGTTTGAAAAGGGTTCCCGAACTGTATGTCGACGGATCCCTGAAGATGTTTTCCGAAAAGTATCGGATGTCGAGTCGGGGATTGCCTGTGCGCCGGAGGAGACTTTTAGGGTTGTAATATTAATTGCAAGAAACAACACATAGATTGGCATAATTTTGGATTTTGAGCCGCCAAAGAGGGGTGTTTTTAAAAAACTAGGAACTTAGAGGAGACAGAGAGGTTTTGGCATTGAAGAAAGGAAAATGCAATAAAGCTGAGGGGAGGATTGCGATGTTTCTTGGGCTAGACCCGGGGGCATATTTACAAACCCTACCCTGACAGAACTGAGGCAGGAAATCAGCCAATATCATTGGCTACGAGGGGCAGTGACGTCATTTTCAGCTCTCGCACGTAGCGTACGGCAATCATTAAAAAACAAGAGTCGACTAAATAAAATCGAGACGTAGGTGCTTACTGTAGATCAAAATTCGCGGAGTCCAAGCAACGGAAACATAAACTAATTCAAAGTCCGCATTCAATGGCTTGTTTTGTTATAATTTCCATACGAGAGCAAAGAATGGCGTCATCGACTCTGGGAGAAGCGAGCCAATCATATTGCCCGATTTCTTGCCTCAGTTCTATAAGGGTAGGATTTGTAAACATGCGACCCGGGGTGCCTGAATGAAGTGGCGTGCGGGTCCAGGGATGTGAAAACCCATGCGGACATGGAAATTATTTATCTGAGAGTCGTACGGAGCGTGAAGTGAAGGTCGTAAAACCTCATATTGGAGCATCTCCTTCATCACTAAATTCGTGGACTAAATGGCCACATGTAGTATTTCCTATCGGAGCTATGGCAAATGCAGACGATCATCACTAAATTCGCGGACTAAATGGCCATATGCATTATTCCCTGTCGGAGTTATGGCAGAGGCCGATGAACATCACCGATCAACCCGACGAGAAAAAGTATGAATGTGATATTTTTCATTCGTCCAGACCCATTCACGATTAATCCATCACGGATTGTGTCACGTAAAAATCCACATTTTTTTAATCCGGACAATATCATGATGAGGCCGGTGCTACATGAAATGACCTGCTGCTAAACTTTTCCTTTTTTTTTACCCTTCATACTTACTGCGTGAACCATCAGTGCAACATCTGTGGAATTAGAGAGTCATTAATCTTTTAGTCTATAAAACAACTGCCAGATCCTATGTGCTTGTGTATACAAATTGAATAATTTACATTAAGGGCAGGTGTTCCTGGATTCTTCACGTGATGCTGCTGTATACAGATAAGTTTTGACTTACTATTTTGGATATTTTGAATTGAGTTTTAATCAGATATAAAAGATTCTTGTTTTAGTGAGCAGGATTGTTCTGTTGTGATGCATCTGTAGATAAATTAATATTGATATGATTCCGCTAAAGGTTGAATAGCATTAAAATTCCTAGTAAGTAATATGTTCTATTTATTTTAATCGATATATGTGAATTCATGATGCAAAAAGAAATTAAGCTAGGGATGAAGCTTAAAAATGAAGTATTTATTTCCAGATGTATTAAATTGAAATTTTATTTTAAACTAGCTGTTACCCGCGACTTCGTGCGCGAAGAATTTGAATTTCTACTTTTTTTAAATTTACGAATGTAAATGTTTCGTTATATATATAGAAAGGGGAAGTCAAAAGTTCTGACGGTTGATAATACATAATTGGACGACTAATTTAATTCTCTGTTACTGTAAATTACATCATTGTACTCAATGGTATCATCTGCTCTTTGGAATATATCATCCACCATGCTATATGTCATCTGCTTCTACTGTTTAAAAGAATACATAAGACAAAATATACCTTCCAATTATAAAAACTCTGACAACCATATCATATACGTCAATGGACGATCCTGGTTTGTTTATTTTGGATTCATAGACCGTTTTCCGGTAACCTTCCGATTTAAGCAATCGCCAAATCTATTTGGCAACTGTATCAAGCGCCAAGCTGGAAATAAAGGTGAATTAGTTCAAAGTCTAACCGTTGCCTAGCAACGGAGTAGCTATAAATATTCGTTATTTCAAAATCGTCTGCACGCATTTTAAAGTTTTGGAACTTTTAAAAATTAATAACAATCGAAGGGAAAATGTCAGAGAAATAAAATTAGTATCATTGAAAAGGTAAAAATTTGAACTTTAAGATGTTATAAAAATATTTTTTGTCGGACAGTTTGCTCCGAAGTTACGGCGGAAAAACGGTTATTTCTAATTAACTGACTGTTTAATTAACTTTGGGACTTGGAAAAGTTCATAAGTGTCTTCCCCTTCTCTTAAATAATAAGTGTACAAAATTTGGTTGAAAACCGTCCATTGGTTTAGGAGGAGATGTGGAACATAGCCACATACATACCCACCCACATACCCACAATGACTTTTATTTATATTAAGATAAGATAAATAGGTTTCTATAACGTGAGTTTTGATAAAGTTAGATGGAAATGTAATGCATCATATATATGTAATCCTTACATTTAGCAATATTGTACTGTTTTAAATTTTAAAAAAATGGTAAATAAGGATTCTCAATTGAAATTAAGAAGTTAATTTATTATTAGCACATGTTGTCAACATTTATTTGCAAAAACAAGACATGATTTTATCGATATTTTTCAGAAGGTTTTGTTTTATTTATGTGTCAGTTTATGGTTCAGTATGATATTTTTAAAAGAGTGCATTTTAGTTGGAAAAACAATGTTCATGCATATAGTCATGTTTTTTAATTAGTGAAAAGAAAACTAGTATAATAATAGGGCGAGTAGGTAAAGTATTAACAAGAATATGAACCAAAATATAAGATTAAGTTAGATAAAGATTAAAATTAATAATTAAATTGTTGGTGACCACTATCATTTGAAATTTCTTTTATAATAAACAGAAGATAAATGAGATGATTTTATTTATTTAATGTAGAAGATGCGGTAAAAATTGATTGAGTTTTAAACATGATTGAGACTTAAGTTTAAAATCCTTTTGTTTACTCTGGGTCGACCCGAAGCAAAAATAATATCTGATACATTGAATCATTTTCTTTTTGTTGTGTTTTATTAGTATTTGTTTTGGTGTTTTGTATTTTGAATTCATGTAATGTATTAACATACATTGATTATAAGGCAAAATGAGGTATGAGATCATGTTTGTAAGATGGTAGGGTTGATATTAATGTCAATAAATATATTTGTGCAGAGTAATTTGGTCTCTGATTTTTTTTACTAACTTAATGTCACTGAAGAAGGTAACTATTTGGTGTAACCTGGGTTAATATTAAAAATATAACATCAATATATATATATATATATATATATATATATATATATATATATATATATATATATCATGAAAGTCAAAAAATGTTGAAATAAAATGGAGAGAGACTGTTGTAAATCGCTAAAAGCGTATAGATGCTCATCAGGGTAAGTAAAATCTATACGAACCGTTAAAAAATTAGTGAAATCATAATGTTTTCTGCGAACAGTGTTGGCATATAGCTAAAAACACTGTCCTTTACCCTATATATATATATATATATATTAAATGCACAACGCAAGCTTAAGATCTTTATGAATTGTTTTGGTATTGAATATGGAGATTATTTTAAGGATAAATTAAGAATTAAAATTAAGTTGAGGTTGCACCTTATGCCTGTTGCTAAGATGTTTCATTAAGTGCAAATGTTTAATCGTTGTTTTGTGAAATGTTTGATGTTTAATTGAATTTAATGATATGGGACTTTAGGTTTGTTTATCATGTGTAGAGATCCATCTTGATAATTATTTGCAGATAATTAGAGTGTCAGATAGTAACAGGTGTAATGTCATTTATGATAATTAAATTACTAAAATTACTAGAAGGTGTAAATACCATTTAAGATATCTAAATTATTAAAAGAGATAAAAGGAAAAATCAGCAAGTTTTAAAAGTTCATAACTTGTAATTCTGATAATAATATATACAAAACATTAATCTAAATTTTTTTACAACAAAATCGCTAAGAAACAAAATTTGGTAAAAACGGTTTTTCATAAAATTAGGTGATCCGGTTCAGGTCACATAGAATCTGGTTCTTCCCCTGTAATGTTTCTGGATTTACTGACTGAAATGCAGATATTTGCAAAGAACAAACTATAAAACTGATGACTTTGTATCTGTCATCTTTGAACATAGCCATGGCATTTAGTTTATCTTGGAAATCTGCAGATGTCTTACTTTTCTAAAAAGACCAAATGTCGACTTCTAAGAGCTTTGTCAATATTGCAATTGTAAACATATTTGCCAAGGTCAGAACCAACCTAACAATAAATTTCAGGTTTCCTCTTTGGACAACGGTGAATTCAACATCATTTTCTTATAAATCTCCGAAGTTCCATCATCATGATGTATCTACATTTAGTAGGTAGCAAGTGTGGAGTAGTGACTCGTGAGATGTGATAGAGGGAGTGCTGTAACTTTTCATCTTTCACTGAGCGATATATATTTGAAGCACTATTATCCATTGAAATCATTGGAATTCTTGTATAGTTGCAGGATTTTCCCAATTTGAAAAATTCTTCGCTATCTTATTTATCTTCGGGGCGCAGTGGCCCAGAGGCAAGGCCCCGGCCTCGGAGCCGAAAGGCTCCAGGCTCGAAACCCGATTCCACTGAAGATCCGCTCCCTTATAGGGGCTTGTTGCACAATAAATCATATGTATCGGGGCCAAACGTCGTCCCGCTGGTATGGTGAAGAAGTTTGGAGTTGACCGGTATTCAAAATGACGAGATCCGCCCCAAAATAGCCTTCATGTTGCTTTAAAACGAGACATTAATGTAACTAAACTGAACTTATTTATCTTCACATTTTGGGTTCGCGAAAAATTATTCAGTAATAGAACAATGGTTAAAGCCATAATTCACATTCTCTGGGTCAGCAGTTTTCACGTCCTCAATTCAAAGACTGGAAAGAAAACATGGAGGAAACCAGAGTTCTGTTCTAGTGTTTTCCCTGCGTTTCTCGTGAAGATTGAGAACGCTGAAATGTAAAAAGCTTTAGGTAGATGATGGGTTTAAATATTAAGTTCAAAATTAAATAAATTAGTGACTAAATTCCCACACTGAAAAAGTCTGTAGTTCCCCAGTGCCTTTATTAGAGCCGGGACGCATATTCTGACAAATTTATAAAACCTTTCATCTGCTACCATATCTAGATCCAACATAAATATTAATTACTAAGCAAGCTATAACGAAAGAAAGGAGAAATTCAGTTTATAATCAATATGTTTTCAATCTCTTATCATCCGAAGTTTATTCAATTGTCTAAGACAGAAAACTTTGTTACAAAAGGATTAATTATTGAAGTCAAGAAGCAAGCAGATGAAAGAGAAACGGTGTATTTCCGGCACTTAAGGCTCTTGGGTCAAGTAGAACTGACATTTAAATTTAATGGCAGAGAACTCAATGCCAAGCGTGTGGTAACTCCGAAAAACCACGAAGGCCAGCACCGCCCAAACAATGGGATGAACCTGTTGAGCGCTTTTAACACCAATTACTTCTCTTTAACTTGTAACCTGCACGCAGCACTGAACTGTTTTCGGTACAGAAAGCAGAGAAAATGGTGTTAAGCCTTAAGCTGTTGTGCTTTCAACGGAACGATTCATGATTGCTTCAGTTATGAGCAATAACAGCAAATGATTAATGTCTTCAGGCCACGCCGTTTACACCGGTGTTGAGAAATTAACCCACCTGTGATGCTTCAAGGACGGACGCTTCACACAGAATGACCTCATTTCCATGCAACGCATTATTGTCACGCGTTGATAATGAAAGGATTTTAATACTACGGGATGGAGAGGGTGTTGTGATACTTACACGAATTTTCCAGTAAGTGATATGTTTCTGACTGTTCCACGAGTCAAGCAAACACGGAAGTCCTTTGCGAATACTTTCGGGAAAAGTAAACACCGTTTATCTCTCTACAAGGTCAAAATAAAGAAAAAACATTATGTTTTAATTTTTTTCTAGAAATTAGACGAAGCTTCCAAAGATTCTATGTTTTCCAAGTCACCGAAATAATTTCAACCTCGAATCCGAGCTAGATACGAAGTGTTTGAAGAATTTAGCCCTTTCGGCCCTACTTTTGCAGGATTATAATTCAACTATGAAAAGTAGTTTAAAATTAATTTTAGACAGAAAATGCAAAAGTTTCATTTATTTACCCAATAGGGAAGCAATGTAATCTCTGGGAAGTATATGGCCATTAGGGCCTAAAAGGTTAATGTACTGATTTTTACCATTTATGAAAGGATATAAGCAATGGAATACGTACTCAATCTAAAAGAAATTCAGAATATTATACCATTTCGCAACATTCTATAATGTAAGAAATGTTTCAAATGTTTTTGTAAATAAGAATAGAAATTTTCTTTTTCGGCTGTAAAGTAGGAATGGGAACAACCTACCTCTCTAAACCGAAAACCGGTTTCTTGTTTCGGTTAACCGGTTTTTTTCGGTTATTTTTTGCCCCGGTTTATACCGGTTATTTTTTTAAAATCCAAAAATCGGGGGGAAAACGGGTCGGAAGATAGGCTCGATTCGATTTTAGGTTCGACAAGACTAAAATTTACCAAGTTATAAAGCTTTGAATTTCCTCATCTTAGGCCAATCACCGACAACCGCTTCCTCGAGGCGTCTGTTGGTTGGAGGATTACTGAAAGAGTCTTTATGAACAGATAAATATTGGCCAATGGATTGATTTCCTGTAAAAATAACACTAATAAAAATGTTTGTCTGCAAACGGCGTCTGTTTTTTGTAGCCAAAAAATATTTATTTTTAGTCGGAAGTTCTGTGGCGTCTAAAAGATTAGTATCTACGTTGAATGATGTTGTTTCCGATGAGAGGTGTCGACTCACGGATCAACACATTGCTGAAAGAGTCTTTATGAGCAGATTAGATGATAAATATTGACCAATGAATTAATTTCTTCTGAAAACAATGTTAATAAAAAAATTTGTCTATAATACTTACTTATTGCAATAATTACTCATTTATTATTATTGCATATTGTATTAATTACTTATTTATAATCATTACTTACTACATTAATTAATTATTGTATTAATACTTACTTATTGTATATTATTAATACAAAATTCTGTCCACAAACGTTCTTTAAAAAAAACACCGAAAACCGGTCTTTTCAAAAACCGGTTATTTTGAGCGGTTTTTTAACCGCCAGATTAAACCGGAGATAAAAAAAAACGGATTAACCAAAAACCGTTTTTTTTTTTTTTTTTGCAATAACAGCCATCCGTACTGTAAAGAAAAGTCAACTTTTCAGCATGCGGTCAATGGCATTCTCGATCATATTACTTCAAATGTTGTTCGACAGTTTGTAATCATATAATGTGAACTAATTGAGATACACGGCAAAATAATCTTCTCTTCTGGAAAATATTGTTTCTGTGTGTCAACACTGTTGTCTTAGTGCCTCAAGACTTTCCCCTGGACAATGTTTTTAGAGCAGTTTTCCCCGCAGCCTCGCCGTTTCTGCTTATCCAAAAAGGTGTGAAATAGACGCATTAGTTTAGTTACATTAACTCACATTTTTATCGCGTTCACAAGCACACAAATATACAGACAGACAACCCGATGAAGAATCTGGCTCAAGTTTCGAAACTTTTCTACAATTTTGATGACAAAACAATATGCTGGATTCCATTCATGTAGCTCATTGCGTTCCTGAGTTATCGTCTCACGTGCAATCGGAAGGCCAGAAAAGAGCCGAGAATTCATTTTGGACTTCTTCTGTCTGATTGATTTGCAATTTTGGTGTCAATATAAAAATTCCAATTCAATACCGTTAGTATTCACAAGGATATCGGCATTGCAAGAGATGAATTGCTTTTCATCTCTAAGAGAAACACAATGGCGAGGGTTATAGAACAAATTCTTATTTTTTAAAATTGAATCTTGGAAAGTAATATTGAATTTTACGAAGGTTGAAAATCCTGAATACTCGCGTATACTTATAAATTAAATACATAATTTAAAGTGCATTTCGAAGATAACTTATTCGGAGGAAAAATAGCCCGTTACCGTTCATTGGTTTCACTGTGAAACCACAAATTTCTTGAAAATAAAAAATGCTAATTTTTTCCCCCTTTTACATATTTATGATCAACTGCATGTCAAATACTCATTTTTGAAATAAATTTGGTAATTTAAAAACGAAACATGTACTGAACTTTAAAGGGTTACCAAATTTGAGAGCCCTGGGCAACAGTAATTTGGCGCCCCATCAGAACCTTAACTAGGAATTTGATCGCATGTGATCCAATGAAAATATCTATATAATACAGAGATTCCCAACCTGTGGTACGCGTACCCCTGGGGGTACGTGAAATCAAAGATGCTCATGGCGGACACAAGAAAACGTAAAGGATTAAAAAATTTATAGAATTTTGTTTCCCCAAATGAATACTTGCTATTCAATAACTACAGTACACTCTCGATTAACCGGGATCGAATTATCCGGGCTGCGGATTATCCGGGACGACAAAAAAAACTTCCCGGGTAACTTATGTTTCAGAAGAAACAAGGAATTTCGAAGAATATCCTGAAAGTGATGAGGAAAATATTGTAACTCATCAAAAATTAAGTCACGGTGACGCATTAGTATACACTGAGGCGTTAATTGATTACTTGGAGCAAGAAGATGAAAGCACACCTGCAGAAGAAATGATAATGAGAAATCTGCGTAGTATAATTCGTCGAAGAGTAAATGAAAAACAAAAACAGACTTCTATCATTTCATTCGTCACAAAACAGAGCGGTAAACTACATCACTGTTTTTCTTTTTAATTGTACGAATTGTAAATCTAAATAACATTAAAATTTCTAGTTAATTCTTTTTCTTTTGCATTAATTAAACTATTAATGTCTTATTGTATAATAATTTTACATTTTCTATCATTTTTCCAAAATGTTTCATCAAAATTTGCATAAATTGGATTATCCGAGATATTCGCTTATCCGGACGAAGAATTTCACGACCATCCCGGTTAATCGAGAGTCTACTATACCACTTGAATAGTTGATAGTTACCAAGTGCAATTTTTAGCTATTCTGTAAGTGAATGCGAAATTAATGCAGTACTGCTTTCATTTATTTTGGCATGGTATAACACTATATTGTAAAACCGAAATAAAATGTAAAATCCAAAAATAAGTTATTCAGACGTTATCAATTCGAGTCATTTGGCTCTAAAGCTAACATATGTCCTTAACATCATTGACAAAAACTTCTTGGCATGGACGGATGGTTTGGGAGAGGGTGGAGGTGATAGTAGAGGGTACTCGAAAATAAAATGACTAATCAAGGGGTACGCGAGAAAAAAAAGGTTGGGAAACACTGATCTAATAATATAATAAAAAAATTATCTGTTTCTTAAATAAATTTTAAAAATATGATTTTGAAAATCAGGTTTCTCCACTCTTAATCGTATAAATAACTGATTTTCACAGTTACATCATAACGATAAAGAATTTTCAGTCATTGGCTCTGTATGAATATTTTTTTAAACTGATCTCCATGTTTATGTAGCATTACAAAATTGATGGTTATCAAGTCACAAGCCGTTATCATATCTTTACTTTTAAGATATTTAAAATTCTAATTAAATAAATTTTTGGACCAAAATTAAAATAAAATAAGTATAGTGAATTTTTTTAGGCGCGCATAGATCATATGCGCCCCTGGGCTACAGCCCAGTTAGCCCATTGGATGAAAAGTCCCTCTCAAGCCCACTTAACAAATCTCATCTATCTAGCTCGCTGCGTTTTTGAACTATCATGCTCACATTAAGACGGATGGACGAACAAACAGACAGTGTACAGTCCATCCACAAATAGAGGACAGACAGTTTAAAATTTGATAGAGATCAACAATTCTAGTGTGTATCCATCTTCTTCTTTTTTGACGTAGACTTACGTCTCTCCATAGTGATCTAATGGTGTGTCGGAAAAAAAATATGACGCTTACGTGGTATTTTTAAACGCTTATAGCTCCTCAACCAAATAACATAGAGATTTGGTTTTAGTTTCATTTAACAGATAAAGGTGGACATTGAAGATTGCAAAAAGAATTTCGAATTTGGAATTACGGTTTAGTCACAGTACGGTCAGTTGAGCTTCAAGGTTGGTGAAAATCACTAAAAATTTTGATGACGTCACAGCTACCGATGCGCGTGCACGCAGACTAAGGCAATTCAGTCATCGATCTGAGGTTCACGCGAAATATTACTCAAGAATTATTGAATTACGTTGTGCTAAAGTTAAACGCTTCTAGCTCCGCTACCAAATAACATAGAGAGTTGGTTTTTAGTTTCATTTAACAGAGAAAGGTAGACAGTTGTGATTGCAAAAAGAATTTTAGAAGTTGGAATTACGGTTTAGTCACAGTCGAGTTGCAAAGTTGGTGAAAATCACGAAAAATTTTACAAAGATAGAGTCACATAGTCACTGTATAATATAGAGTTAATAGTCACATAGAGCTACTTTAGTCACAGAAAGTCACAGTTGAGTAAAGCAAGTAAGTCTACGTCCATCAATCCCAGCGGCCGTTTCGCAGAGACAACCTCCCGTCGATTTTTTTTTTTAATTATCACGTTCAAAGACTAATGAATAGGCCGCCAAGTAGGGGGCAGATATGACAGAATTGGTTCAAAATTTGGCACAGACCTGCAATTATGGTTATAAAATCTCATAACAAATTTCATTCATCTAGATAGTTGCATTTTTTAGTTATCGCCTTCATATGCATATTGACTTACAGACAAACACATTGGCGGATTTCGTCCAAAATTTGGTCAGATCTGTTATTTTGATGTGAAGACCACATTACAAATTCCATTGATCTAGCTTTTGCTTTTTTCTTAACACGATAATGTTTATACTATCTGTATATCATTGTATCATCTGTATCTGGCATACTATCTGTAAATTACGACAAGTTTGATGCATGGTGAAAAAATTGTTCAAAGCGTTCTACAGGGCAAATCGTGGGACGCAGAGCTACCAAATTTGGCATGAGGTTACTTCTTAGGTAGTAGGTACTCACTAAGATAGGGTTTCTCAAAATTTAATTAGAATTTTAATTAAAAATTAATCGAAATGTTAATGTTTTTCCTCCATAACTTCACAGCATCTCATTGCGCCAAAACCATTTTTATACCACTTTAAAGTTGAAGAAATAGACCGCGGTAGCCTAGTGGTAAGGTCTCGGCGTTAGAGCTGGAGGGTTCCAGGTTCAAAACCCGATTCCAATGAAGACCCGCCGTGCATGAGGCATGTTGCATGCTAAATCATATGCAGTGGTGCGGAAGTTTAGAGAGGGGGTGCCAACTCAGGTGTCGTCCTCGTCATCTGACTACTGTTCAAAATGACGAGGTCCGTCCCAAAATAGCCCCCATATTGCTTCAAAACGTTAAAAAATTAATTTTATTTCAGTGCAATTTTTTTCCTCCAATTTTAATAAATTTTTTTAAGTATTTTTACGGATATTTTACAGCAATATTCATCGTTTTAATAAATGCGTTTATACATACGCGCTTTGTGGTGGTATTAGATACATTTCTGTGAGCACGTTATCCTTGCTATACGATGCTTGAGAGTGAATTTTTAAAAATAATGTAAAGATAGAGGATTGAAGCCTAAAACATTATCATCAGGAGTGTAGTGAAGCAGGAACTCTTCGGAACGCCGTTCCAGTACTAGTATTTTTGCGACAAATAAACAAGGAAAAAAATGTAAAACTTCCTTAAAATAGCACGATTTTTATCGCCCAGAGGTTAGAACCTGCTTTATTTCCGACTACGCCACTGATTATCACACTAAGATGTTTCGGAATAGAGGTTCGAAAACCCTTTAATTATTTTTAGTAATTATGTTCGAAAACAGACATAATTTAAAAAACGTCTTTTCTTTTTCTGTCTGAAGGAGGTTTAAATCTGGGAGATTCGTTAGAATCTCGAGGTTTAATTTTTTGATGATTACTGAACTTTCTTTTTCTTTTCTTACGAAAGAGTAAGAAGATTATTTGTTTTCTTGTTGGATTTTAAGACTACTTATTGCAAAAATAAGGTTTGGGTTTATGCATTTTCAAAGCGCAAAAAACATTTTTGACTATGCTCCACTATTCACAAGGTTGAAAACTGCACGTTTTATTTAATAACCCTACTGCTAAGGTACGGTAAGTTTTCAATTTTATGGCACAAGATTGATAAACCTCATAAATTATATCAAACATCGAGAGATAAGTGCATATGAACCATTGAAAATATCAGGTAAGCTTAGGAATTAAAATTACTTCGAAAAGTAATTTGACATGTCTTGCATCTATCTATTAGACTTATCAAAATGAGAAAGAAAAGAAAAACCAACGTAAGTATACGGATAAAATATTATGTTTCAGAAAAAGAAAAAGACTAACATAAGTAGACTTATGTTTTAATAATACATGTTAGATCAACCGGTTTTTAATCGACACGTAAGTTGTTGAGAAGCAACTTATTATTTTGAGTTGTGGTCGACAAGACAGACGTTACCTGGTGTGGTTTTACGAAAATACGCAGACAAGTAAGAAAAGATTGCGAGTGCATTTATTTTTTAGCACGTGATTGAAATATAATGGGGAAACAAATGTTCATGCAATGATCAATTCTCGTCGGATAAATAATAATAAAAAATATCTTTAAAAGCATCTGAGCATTCGCTTGGCCACTGTGAAACAACAAATGACGTTAGTCACCATTCCCCTATCACGGAGGTTCCCAAGTTGTGGTACGCGTACCCCTGGGGGTACACGAAACGCCAATTGGGATACGCAAAATCAAAGTTGCTAATGGCGGACACAAGAAAAAATAAGGAATTTAAAAAATTACAGAATTTTGTTTCTCCAAAGTCGTGAGAAAAATAAAAGTTGTACAATCTAAAGTCTACGCTCAAAATAAAAAACCAGCGGGAGTGGCCTCCCCTAAACTTTCTCGTATACTTCTCAAAAATTTGTCATTTCCCCTCCCCCTGTGTGGATAAACAATTCGAAACTACTGTAACCCAAAATGCAATGACTATCAGAAGGTTTTTCATTGTAGATTATAGTGATTGTAAAATATTTAGGTGAAGAATCACATTCAAAGAGATGCGTATGTATTAAAACTTGGCAATATTTATTTTCTATAACACTCTAGAAAGCTCCACTAATACGAGGGCTTGTGCGAGCGAAAATAGGAGAAAATGACCTCGTTCGCTATTGTTGAATAGCTTGCGCATGCGCAGAGATTGCTTCCAGTAAGCAAGTAAAAAAAAAAATTGAATATGCAATTTGAACGCCTTTTTTTAACATATTGAAACGAAATTTGGGCACAGATCTATAATTAATGTTAGCAACCGTCATACCAATTTTTATTTATCTAAGCCAAAGAGTTTAGGAGATATAATTTTTACAAGTATTCTATTATACAGTGCGACAGACCATCAACCTTTCGACCTATTTGGTCCAAACTTTGATACAGATCTGCATTCATGATGATGAAACTGTGTACCAATTTTTATCCATCTAGCTATTCAAGGTTCTAAGTTATAGTGTTCACATGACCACGGGCAGACAGACAGACAGACAGACTTCTCGATAATAGATGTTGTCCAAAATTTATTAGAAACCTACAAATTATGGCAAAGATCACATCCCAAATTTCATCCCCGTAGCTCTAATAGTTTTCGAATTATCGTGTTCACAGACAGACATAATCCAAAATTGTGATTTTTCGGACTCAGGGAGGTCTAAAACGTGGAGAATCTTCAAAATCTCGAGTTCGAATTTTTTGACGAAAACTTTCTCTGTATATTTCGTATACGAGAAAGCAAAAAGGAAGATAAAGGAAACCTGGTAAATAATTGATACATTATCGTCACCAACCCCGATTATGCATGAATCATCAATGACTTCGCAAAAACCGTAGCTTTACTAGGCATCGCTCTGTTGTATGTTTTCTATTGTTTTTCTTCTAGTTTAGACTTATTAATTAAGCTTCGAGTAATTTAACTCTTCAAATTCACTAAGCCCTTAACGTTATTAAAAGAACTCCTTTGCATAGACAGATCGTTAGAGGGAGTATGATAGTAGGGGGTACGCGAAAATAAAAGGACTAATAAAGGGGTACGCTAAAATAAAAGGATTAAAAAAAGGGGTACGCGAAAATAAAAGGACTAATAAAGGGGTACGCGAGGTAAAAAAGGTTGGGAACCCCTGCCCTATCAGGTTAACGCCTACACCATAATAATGCACGTCCTCGTGTTTCTACCGTTTTAGACTATATTTGGTCCAACAAAATATTAAATATATGCCGCACCCTCCATAATGTCCAGATCTAGCTTCGTGTGACTTTTTTTGTTCCTTCGTTTGAAATTGGAACACTGGACCAGAGATTTTACTCATCGGCGGTTGTTTTCAAAAGGGTAGTAGCGATTTTAAAGAAGATAGCAAAAGATGGGTTCCCGCATGTGTTCCAGAACTGGCAGATATGTTAGATGTTGAAACTCTGAGTCTAAGAGGTGGAGCTGCGTGCTGCTTCCGGGTATATATAGTATATTACATAGTCTCTGTCTAATGGTTTTCTTTTGTTCTGTGTGTATTCTGTGTTGGTCTTGTGACGTCTTCTTTGTTGTTTTCTCCAATAAATTTATATGTTGCTTTCGCCTTGGAGTATCTCTAAATGTTGCCTTCGAATCCTTTTCTGACAAGTAAGAGAAACTGTTGATTTTAATATTGATTCTATATTAGCGATTATTCGAAGTTTGAACATTTTCGTGCCGAAACCCGGCAGTAGCATGCAGCGCCACCAGGCGACACTCTTAGACTCAGAATTTCAACATTAGGTGAAGTGTATACATCTCGAAGAGGTGTACTTAGAAAATGACCTTATTGAGTTGAAACCAGGGGTTTAGTGGAGCG
Source organism: Araneus ventricosus (assembly GCA_013235015.1). Taxonomy (NCBI): domain Eukaryota; kingdom Metazoa; phylum Arthropoda; class Arachnida; order Araneae; family Araneidae; genus Araneus; species Araneus ventricosus. Next base: position 64,199 of record BGPR01002086.1, read on the forward strand.
GAAACGCCGTTCCGGCACTGCTTTTTTTAAACGAGAAATAAATAACAAAAATTGTGAAAACGTCCTTAAAATAGCGCGATTTTTGTCACCCAGGTTAGACCGTTCCGGCACTGCTTATGTTGAGACTACAACACTGGTTGAAATCTATCTGATGTCTTTAATGAGGGTTAAAGATATTCTCATTCTTTTTACTTTCTCGTACACGAAGTATGCAAAGAGAAAGTATTGTAATCGTCAAAAAATTCGAACTCGAGATTTTGACAAATCTCCACGTTTTAGACCTCCCTGAGTCCGAAAAACACAATTTTAGAATTATGTCTGTCTGTGAACACGATAACTAGAAAACTATTAGAGCTACGGGATGAAATTTGGTATGTGGTCTTTAAACTTAATTTGTAGGTTTCTATCAAATTTCGGACAAAATCCGTCAAAGGAAAGTCTGTCTGTCTGTATGTCCGCGGTCATATGAACACTATAACTAAAAAACTTGAATAGCTAGATGGATAAAATTTGGTACACACTTTTATCGTCATGAATGTAGGTCCGTATAAAATTTTGGGCCAAATCCGTCAAACAGGTGTTCAAATTTCATATTTGGTTCAAAATGCACATTGCGACTGTGTGTTGGCGAGCGTTTCGCTTATTTTACTGAAGTTAGTATGGTTGGCGTTTGACTTTAGTGGTCTACGAAGGAAATTGCAGCGAGCCGCAAACACGCGCTTCGGAAATTATGACACCCACCTAAAACGAAACTTTGTTCTGACATTCTCCAGATGGAAGGTATGGTGAAATCTTGAGTGATATCTGTATTAAGATTTCGTACTCAAAAACGTTAAATAAAGTTGTCGTACCTCAGCGCGCATAAAAATTGAGAACATACTCAATTTTTTTCAACATGTTAAGTTTTTGGGAATTCATGAATTTTATGTTTCATTGTAAATCACCATTCATAATTTTTTTTTCTAAAAATAACCAGGCCTTGGGTAAATACCCCAAGAATATTTACCTACCCACTGGGTGTTTACCCACCCCACATTACTTGGTATGCGAGAAAGTTTCGGGGAGGCCACTCCCGCTGATTTCACTTGCCCTCCTATGATTTAAAGTGGGCAATGCAGTTACGTTTTCCATTTAATTGTGACGTCATGTGAAATGTTTCTGTTATTTCCACTGTGAAAATTGAGGCATTATCATTTATCTGAATCTGCCATCGTCGTTTTGATATACATTTGTTCTTTATTTAATGCTCAGGACACGTGCACTGACTTCACACCTCACCAGCGATGAGGTTAAGTTACTTGTTGTCCTTGACGTTCAAAGCTCCAGCTGTGCGAACACTGGGCAATTGCCTCACGGGCGTTTTCTCAACTGTAACGCAATTCGGAAGTGCGACGCTGTGAAGAGTATCAAGTATTGTCTCCAAAATGTCGGCCAGTCTTCCGTCAGTCATAAAGGCATGCATTGGTCTCAAATTTGGATCTCATCTTCTGGTCTTGACTGTTCTTTTTGCACGTTTCCAACGTATTTTACCGAAGAACAAAGTACCATATATTGAATGAGGACTTCTTTTTTTAAATAATTCCATGAAAATTAGATCAAAATAATTTCCACGGATCAAAGGATATAAAGTGAGAAGTGTGTACTGAAGTTTTCAAGAGTGTTACCCACAGGAATAACAACTGTATTCTTTAAAAACTCAAGGTGACTTTTTTATGTTTTTATCTGAAAGTAATTGAAGTTTTCGATTTCATTGTACTGTAGAATGTGATGCTAATGGAAGTAGGGTGGAAGTCAGGTGTGTAGTGGAGCCGGAACGCACCGGTGTTTTTTCTTTTATGAGAAATAAATAAGAAAAAAATTGTAAGATACCTCCTTAACCCTTTATGTACCTTCGGTACTTTAAAGTACTGCTTTAATCACGTTCATATCTTAGCAATATGGCCGTTTTTCCTGACAGTATTCACAAGAACACTGAGAATGGAGTTCCAATAACAAGCAGTATATGGCAGCTGAAGACAGAAACTAAAATCTTTCAATTATTAATTAAATTAATTAAGTAATTTTAATTAATTAAAAAGTGTTTCCCTCATTGCCTGGGTTATTCTACATAATAAATTATCTAATGATCAAAAAACAAAATAAAAAAGTTGCTAGTAAGTCAATTCGGGAAATAAAGAGTTAAAACAAGTTTGTCTAATCTTTACTCTCGAAAATATGATAAATATTTAAATTAATAAAAGTAATAAAGTGTCAAGTAGTGTCGGGAAAGGATTAAAAGCATTAAATTTCCAAACTTTTAATTGTATTTTATGTTTCGGTTCTGAAAACTCATATAATTTTCTATATTATTTATCAATGTCATGATTTTATTACTTAATTTACTTATTTAATTATTGCTTAATTTTAGTATAACTTGAAATCAACATAAATTTTTAACAAAATTATTCTCTAACATCGTCATTACATTCATGCTTTTTACTGCATTACGTATTTTGTTAGTGTTAGCTCAAAAATAAATTGTTGATGTTTTATTATTTCACAATTTCCATACCTAGATAAAATAATCACAGATTTCAAACGTAAAAAATATTTTATTATGAGGTAATCCCCTACTCCAACCCAACGCCCTCTCCATTTTGCCTTCCCCCAATAATATGACCAGGTCAAGCGTTCAGGCACTGCTTATTTTAAGACCACACCGCTGGTGGAAGTATTACAGTAACTATAACTAGCAGGCTTTGAAATCAAATATAGGCCTTAAACCAGCTGTGTTAATCGAAATAATCATCTTTTACCAAATAGATTTCGGGTTTTTCTTTTTTTCCATGCGGTTGAAGTGCGGTAATGAAATATCTCGTGTCCATATGTTTAAAAAATTGACGGGAGGTTGTCTTTTTCAAACAGCCGCTGATGTTAAAGGGGTAGGACTACTTTACTCGCGTGACTCTTTTGTTTCTCGAAGCTTCTCGGTTTCTCTTTGTTACTCGCGATACTCTTTTGTTTTTCGAAGCTTTTCGGATTCTCTTTGTTACTCGCGATACTCTTTTGTTTCTCTTTGTTACTCGCGATACTCTTGTTTCTCTTTGTTACTCGTGATTCTCTTTTGTTTCTCGAAGTTACTCGTGATTCTCTTTTGTTTCTCTTTGTTACTCGTGATTCTCTTTTGTTTCCCTTTGTTACTCGTCATTCTCTATTGTTTCTCGAAGTTACTCGCGATATTCTTTTGTTTCTCTGAAATACTAATAATTGGAGAAATAAAATGAAACTAAGGTTACAAAAAAAATTGTTTTATTTTATTATATTTTATTATTGTGCGTTCACCTCATGCGTGTGGCGTCACCAATTCATGCGTATTTTTGCCCAACTTTGCGTCTCAGTAGTCGCTGAATTACAATTCCGATTTTCAATTTTTTTTCCAACTTCTGTTGTTACTCTTTATCTCTAAAGTAAGACATTAGTTATGTTTTTAACATATGTAGTTACCGAGATATAGAGGGTCTCCCATACAACGTTTTTTGTAGCGTTTTGGCGTGTCAATTAAATTCCTTCCAGAGACCCCAATAGGAGGAACGTGGTCCTACGTTAAAATATTAGCCTGTTTAAGATTTAATGTTTCTGAAGCGCATGCTTTTATTAGCACACTAAAATGTAGAACATAAGTTCTTTTTATCGAAAATCTAAAGGTCACAACAAAAACTCTAAGGGGGGGGCGTAAGGCATTGATATAAATTCTCTAAGTGAACTGGAATTTTAATCACTTTCGTAAAATATCTCGTCTACGAAGTGTACAAAGAGAAAGTATTGTAATTGTCAAAAAATTCGAATCGGGATTTTGACGAATCTCGGCGTTTTAGACCTTCCTGAGTCCGAAAAACACAATTTTGGAATTATGTCTGTTTGTGGTGTGTCTGCCTGTGGTGTGTCTGTCTGTGTGTGTGTGTGTCTGTCTGTGTGTCTGTGAACACGATAACTCGGAAACTATTAGAGATACGGGGATGAAATTTGGTATGTGATCTTTAAACATAATTCGTAGGTTTCTATCAAATTTTGAACAAAATCCGTCTACGCGAAGTCTGTCTGTCCGCGGTCATATGAACACTATAACTCAAAAACTTGAATAGCTAGATGGATAAAATTTGGTACGCAGTCTTATCGTCATGAATGTAGGACCGTATAAAATTTTGGGCCAAATCTGTCAACGGGCTGACTGTCTGTCGGCCTGTATAATTGCATACTTGTTCACTTTTGAAACGAACACCATGCGCATGCGTACTGGTAGCGATCTCTGATAGCAATGCCTGTACACGCGGAAGGATTACGCCACTTTGTCCTTGACACGGTAAGAGTGGAAAATCGGTTCGCATTTAATCGCTACGCATCTCTTTGAATTTGATTCTATACGTAAATATTTTACAATCACTATAATCTACAATGAGAAACCTTCCGATAGTCATTGGATTCTGAGTTACAGTAGGCTCGAATTTTTTCATCCACGCGGGGGGAGGGGAAACAGCACCTTTTTGGGAAAGTATACGAGAAAGTTTAGGGAAGACCACTCCCGCTGGTTACATATAGTGGGTTTATTTCCTTATCGCATTGTTTTTATCATCTCATGAATTTACGAGTTTTGCCAAACTCCAAACTTTTGATAAAATATTTTCTACATTTTAGATAATGCTAATAAATGCCTGATTCTTTTTTTAAAAAATATTTTTACAATTTTCTACTTAATAGTCTTTGATATATTTCGTAAATCTTTGTTATAATTATTATGAAATTTTTTAACAATTTTTTTTTAAGATTCATTTCTACATGGTGTCTGTCATATAGAATCGAAACTAAATAAAACTAAGCAATTAGTTTACAATTAAATTCTAAAAGTATTATTTAAAATATATTGCCATCGGGAACCTTAAACAATATAAATAAGATGAATTACGTTATAAAAATTTCAAGAATATTGTAATTATTGTAAGAATATTGTAATTATTGTAAGAATATTAAAGTTGTACAGAATTTTGGAGATCTAGCACAATTTGAAACTAGTACTAGTTAGATGAAATCGGACAATTCGAACAAAAGTTATGGATCAGGGGAAAATAGAAATCTTCGATTTGATCTGCCTCTGTTAGCAGAAAAATCAAATTTAAAGATAAATTGAAAATCATTTCATTAATCAATCTGGGACAAGAATATATGACATTTATGTCAAAAGATTATGTAATGAATCACGGCTTGACAGTCACGCAAACATAATTTAAAAAATTTGTCTGTTACACAGGGAAATTTAAATTCCGACATTTATCAAAATTTCCAGTTGAAATTTTTTGATGGTTACTATTCATTCTCTATTTTATACTACATTGTAAACGAGAAAGTAAGAATATATATATATATATATATAAATCTGAAATCTATCTTCCTTTGAAAAATATTTCTTAGCATTTTCATGGCATAGCAATAAATAAATGCAACTAATTATTTTTATTATTTTTACTTTTCTTTGCTTTTTCGTAAATAATCCTTCACGAGATTATTTTCTCTTCCTGTGTGTTGTCGCTGTTATTATTATTCTTTTATGTCGTCGCTCACAGCAAAACATACCGAATTTTGAAGCAACACCTGGTACAGTAGACTCTCGATTAACCGGGATGGTCGGAAAATGCTTCGTCCCGGATAAGCGAATAACCTGGATAATCCAATTTATGCAAATTTTGCTGAAACATTTTGGAAAAACGATAGAAAATGTAAAATTGTTATACAATAAGACATTAATAGTTTAATTAATACAAAAGAAAAAGAATTAACTAGAAATTTTAATGTTATTTAGATTTACAATTCGTACAATTAAAAAGAAAAGCAGTGATGTAGTTTACCGCACTGTTTGGTGAAGAATGAAATGATAGAAGCCTGTTTCTGTTTTTCATTTACTCTTCGACGAATTATACTACGCAAATTTCTCAATATCATTTTTTATGCAGGCGTGCTTTCATCTTCTTGCTTCAAGTAATCAATTAACGCCTCAGTGTGTACTAATGCGTCACCGAGACTTAATTTTTGATGAGTTACAAGATTTTCCTCATCACTTTCAGGACATTCTTCGAAATTCCTTGTTTCTTCTCAAACATAAGTTACACGGGAAGTTTTTTTTGTCGTCCCGGATAATCCGATCCCGGTTAATCGAGAGTCTACTGTACCACTAGTGACATATGGCATTTTGTTGTAACATATCATATACAAAAATTTGATTACAGATGTATCTAATCTATACAAGTGCCTTGCGTCAAACAATATTACATATTGTTTTTACAATATTGTGCATTATACAATATTTTAAAATGGCACTGACGATATGTGATTAATCTTTTTTCTCCTTTATCTAGGCCTTCAAAATTGTGTATTGGACAGTTTGAAATTATGCATAGGAAAATTTGAAACTGTGATAAGAAATTGTGTATAAGTTGATTTAGCATTTTTCTTGTGATGCAGCTTGTTGCATGTTTAGGTTTTAATTTGTGGTTTCCTGTATATATAATTTTTAAGCTTTCTTTTTTTTTCTCTTTATTTTCCTTATGAATGTATTTTAATTTATGCTATTTGGTAATTAATCAAGATTTTGTGTTTAGGAAAGTTTAAAAGTGCGTTTTGTTCAGCAACGGATTCCGAGATTACCACTTTTGGACGATTTTACACCGGAAAGGGGTGTCAGGCAATGAGGCATACGAGCTCATTTCTGGAGTTCTTTGTTCGATAACGCTCAGTAAAATGTAAACATCACCTTCCATTCTTCACTTCCCCTCTGTTTTGATGAAAATAACTCCGCCTGGCGCATGCGCAAAAGCGCGGAGGGTTTCCGAATTCGTTGGTATACAATATAGGGATTTGAAATTGTGAGAAATTATGTTGGTTATTTTAGCCTTTTTTCCTATTAAGAAGTTGTGAAGAAATTTTGTACTCGAATTTGCTGGCGTTCTTCGGAACTATCAGTGGCTCGATATTTGTATGTCAAATTACTAGTTATTTATCAGGATTTAAATTAAATTAAGACCGTTTTGGTTTTCTTTACTTGTTTTATGTATCTGAAAACGCTCTCCTGGATCAGAAAACATCGCGGACTTTACAAGAGAACGCTTCAGTTCAGCGAATTCGACTCAACAACCCATTTGATCTAAGAGTGGATTCCTATATTAGTTGTGGCCTAGTGGTGAGGTCTCGTCCTCAGGGGTGTAGCGGACCCGGAACACCGTTCTGGCATTGCTTTTTTTACGAGAAATAAGTAAAATTAAACATGAAAAAGTCTTTAAAACTGCGAGATTTTTGTTTGCCTGGTCAGAGCGTTCCAGCACTGCTCATTTTGCGACTAAACCTCTGCTCGGCCTCGCGATCGAAGGGTTCTGGGCTCGAATCTCGATCCCACTTAAATCTTACGTCGTGGGTCAAACGGCCTCCCGCTGATGTTATGCGGAAGGTGCCAGTTTAAGTGTTGGCTTCGGTATTTGCCCGAAGTTCAAACTTAGAATCCCGTCCCTAAATAGCCCTCGTGTCGCTTCAAAACAAGACGTTAATGTAACTAAACTAAATTAATATTAGCTGTCTTCTTGCTCTTATACAGGCGCGGGGTTTTCTGTCTGTTTTCATTTTCGCATTCTTCTGAAACGGTCATGGATAGACCTTAAAACTAAAGTTAACCGAAATAAGAAAGTCCATATTAAAAAGATTGAAAAAGGAAATGAAACTAATATGATTTGGAATCGGTGAGTCTTCAACTGAGAAATCATATTCTTTACTTTCTCGTATACGAAGTATACAAAGAGAAAGTATTGTAATCGTCAAAAAATTCCAACTCCAGATTTTGACGAATCTCCACGTTTTAGACCTCCCTGAGTCCGAAAAACACAATTTTGGAATCATGTCTGTATGTGAACACGATAACTCGGAAACTATTAGAGATACGGGGATGAAATTTGGTATGTGGTCTTTACACATAATTTGTAGGTTTCTATCAAATTTTGGACCAAAAACGTCTACGGGAAATCTGTCTGTCTGTCCGCGTTCATGCGAACTCTATAACTCAAAAACTGGAATAGCTAGGTGGATAAAATTTAGTACACAGTTTTATCATCATGAATGTAGGTCCGTAACAAAGTTTGGACCAAATCCTTCGAAGGGTTTATGGTTTATCGGACTGTATAATAGCATACTTGCAAAAATTATATCTCTTAAACCCTTTGGCTTAGATAAATAAAAATTGGTATAACGGTTGCTAACATTAATTATAGATCTGTGCCCCAATTTCGTTCCAATCGGTTAAAAAAAAGACGTTCAAAATGCATAATTATTTTTCTAATCCGATTCTCCATACGCATGCGTACTGGTAGCAATCACTGTGCACGCGGAAGGATTACGTCACTTTGTCCTTGAGCCGGCAAGAGTGGAATCGGTACGCATCTCTTTGAATTTGATTCTTTACGTAAATATTTTACAATCACTATAATCTGCAATGAAAAACCTTCTGATAGTCATTGGATTCTGGATTACAGTAGGTTCGAATTTTTTTAGCCACGCGGGGGGGAGAGGAAACAGCATAACTTTTTAGGGACTTATACGAGAAAGTTTAGGGGAGACCACTCCCGCTGGTTACATATAGTGGGTTTATTTCCTTATCGCATTGTTTTTAGCGTCTCATGATTTTACGATTTTTGCTTTGATCTCCAAACTTTTGATAAAATATTTTCTACATTTCAAATAATGCTAATAATAAATGCCTTATTCTTTTTTTAAAAAATATTTTTACAATTTTCTACTTATTAGCCTTTGATATATTTCGTAAATCTTTGTTATAATTATTATGAAATTTTTTAACAATTTTTTTTAGGATTCATTTCTCCATGGTGCCTGTCGTATAGAATTGAATCTAAATAAAACTAAGCTATTAGTTTGCAATTAAATTCTAAAAGTATTATTTAAAATATATTGGCATCGGGAACACATAGTTGTACAGAATTTTGGAGTTCTAGCACAATTGGCCCAAAATTTTATACATACCCCCATTCCTGACGATAAAACTGTGTACCAAATTTTATCCATCTAGCTATTCAAGTTTTAGAGTTACAGTGTTCAGATGACCGCGGACATGCAAACAGACAGACTTCCTGATGACGGATTTTGTCCAAAATTTGACAGAAACCTACAAATTATGTTTAAAGACCACATACCAAATTTCATCCCCGTAGCTCTAATAGTTTTCGAGTTATCGTGTTCACAGGCAGACATAATTCCACAATTGTGTTTTTCGGACTCAGGGAGGTCTAAAACGCGGAGATTCGTCAAAATCTCGAGTTCGAATTTTTTGACGATTACAATACTTTCTCTTTGTATACTTCGTATACGAGAAAGTAAAAAGAGTGTGCATTTTGGAACCAAAATCGAAAACAAAATTAGAAACACATCTAAATTTTGGTGAGAAGAATTTTCATTCATCTAGCTTGTTGCTTTCTTGAGTTATAATGCCCATATATCCACGAATAGACAGACTGACGAACAGTCAATTTCCTAATGGATTTGGTCCAAAATTTGATACAGATCTACAGTTCTGGTGATAAAAACTATATTCAAATATTATAAACTAGCCGCATTCGAGGACCAACCTGTTCGCCGGGAATACGATTTCAATTGAATCTTGTATCATTTAATACTCATGCATGGTTCTCTTAACAACGTAATTTTAAACTTCAGATCGTGGTAGATATTTAACCCACGTTCTATTAGTGACCTTGGACCTCTTCTGTTCATTGTCTACATAAATGTTCCTAATGGAGTCAAAAAACTGACCATGTCATGGAACCTCTAATTCCATGTTGTCGGCACTATCTTCACTTTCTTATTCTTCTTATAAAATATGCATTTGATTTCAACATTAAAATGACGCAGCACATTTTATGGCCAGCGTCATGTTAGCTGGATTGAAACATGCCGAGAAAAGAATGAAAACCTAGAAACCATAATCATTCATCTTAATGGATATATTTCTTAATGTAAGCAAAGCAATATCTCGGAGAGTTTGGTTTACAGATTTCACAAAACTCTTGATGAAATAAAATATGAAAGCAAAATGTATTAGGATCCTATCTCAGATTACAACAATGAACGAAAAATATGCAATTAAATATCTGTTTAAACAATGAAAACGGTTTGAGTTGCGTTGCAACAATGAAAAGTATTATTGTAAACTATACCAAAAAATATTTTACAAATTTATTAAAATTCTAGATGTGATTGCACGGAAATTTAATTGATATCATTAGGAAGGTAATTTTTTGCACTTTCATTTGGTGTAAAAATGATTTTTGTGCTGTATTATTTTCGGAAAGTTATTTAGGAAAAACTCCGAAATTTTGCCTAATTTTTAATTAACTAAAATTTTAAATAAAATTTCAGAAAATGGGCTCCGAGGTGCACATTCTCACCCTTCAAAGTATGTTTGTGCCAAATCTCGTAGCTCCAGCTCTAGCGGTCTTCCCTGTAGGGAATCAACACACAGAGAAACACACACACACATTCTCCTTTATTATTAGTCGAGATAACCAATTCAATAATATCAAAGTTTCATCCTTCTAGTTTTTTTTTTCAGTTATCTTGTCCAAATGCGTATCGACGGGAGGACACACAAACTTTCTCAGATCGATTTCGTCCAAAATTTGATAAAGATATACAATTTTGGTATTATGACCACGCACCAAATTTCATTAGCCTAGCTCGTTGCGTTTTTGAGTTATCGTGAGGCAGACAGACAGACATATTTCCAAAAATTAGTTTTTTCAGACTCAGGAAGGTGTGAAACGTGAAGTTCAAATTAGGGACACCTAAAAGTATCCGGCAATATAAGCAAAATTAGCTAGACTTCTTGAACACTATTGATTTTTTGTGATTCCTAATTTTAAGCAGCCAAAGTGAAATGAAAATTTAATTTTTCCCGCAAAAAAAGGGGGGGTCAACCCCTCTTCGGCTCCCGAGTCGCCGCCACTGTGGAAATTCATCAAAATCAGGTAGTCGAATTTTTTCGACGCTTACATTTCTTTCGCTTCGTATGTGAGAAAACAAAATAAACAAATAATGGTTCTCTTAAATTCTGAAAGACAATTTTGCCCCCTCTAGTACTGGCACCCAGGGCACGTGCCCTGCCTGCCTCCCACCCTCGCTACGCCACTGAACTGAGCGGATAGTAGATAGCATTTCCTCATTTAAGGCGCGAGGTACATTAAATGAGGGGCCAAGGTGGGCCCCCCCCCTAGCTCTCAGGGAAAGGAAAAAATATAGTGTAGTCATGTGTTTTTCTTTCAAGAAAATTATTTAAAAATCGAAAAATAATTAATGTTCAGGAAGGTCTAAAACGTAAAATGCGAGTTGAAATTTTCAATTTGGAGGACAAAATTTCCGCGGAAAAGAGCGAAAAACCCTGGTTTCGAGGACAAGAGAACGAAGTGATTGACTTGTTCGGAATGAATAAAAGAAATTTACAGTTTGCTTTTTCAGATAAATATTAGTGTCAAACCTATAAACTAACCTATGCATAATAATTTACCTTACAGTTTGCTTTTTATATCTATACCAGTGTAAAATCTTATGAGGTGTACATTTTTAGTTTGTTTCCTGTATTAAAGTATAAGGACTTTGCTCCTGCATTTGTGTTGCTAAATATTCACAGGTTTCAATAGAGTAGTTAAAATAACGTGTTATTCTTTCTTATAGAGTATGAGTACCGTGGCCTAGTATTTTAGTAACAGGACAAAGTTTTTAACAGGGTCGGAACTGGAACTTTTTTATGGCTACTTACAACTCGCCATTCAGTCTTCCAAAATATTAAAAATACTCCGTCCCCCAGGTCTAGCCCCTCCCCTACCAACTATTATATGGGCGCCCTTGTGAGGAACCCAGTTCGGACAATTGGCGTAATCGGTTGAAGGCCTGCCTTGCGAACACGAATATCACCGAATTCCTTTGGCGATTGTGAAAAGATTTAAGAAACCATGAATTTTGGAAACAAAAACCGAAAATTGATTTTTCGTGTTGAGTACGTTAAAGAACACAACTCCATGATAGTGTTGTAAATCGGTCGTTTGCTTTTTTTAACTTCTTCGAGGACACTTTTGTTCGTAAATTAAGGTATCCGACTGGTTTAAAATCGTGGTTTCTGATGAAATTATCAAAAAACTTTTTATGACTTAATTTTGTAGCCTGTTTAACCGGCTTTCTAAAACTGTCTCACTTTTTACTCTAGGTGAATTACAAATGGAGTTACAGCTGTTTTATTACCGAACTGTAAGCATTATTTTATGTTGCATAAAAACTTTAAATGTGTTTTCTGAGAAATAATATTTTTGAGGAAAACTGTCGACCGTAACAATGATTTCTCAAAAAGTTATTCGAGCATTGATATGAAATTTTGTGAGATTGTTTTCTGTAATATGCTTGATGTTTTCCTCTAAGAACTAAGGTAAATTTTAAAATCAAGTATTATTTTTAAGTGCTTATATATAAACGAAAAGCATTTTTATGAAAAATTACCAGTTTAGTAACTATGTTCAGCTGTATCTCAAAACTATTTTGAAGTGCAAGAAATATTTTAGAGCATAACACAGATAACTGTCATAAAAATGTACTCCTAGAAGGATTTATGCATATTTAGAATATGATTTTCTCTATGGCTGTTAGGGTAAAGCAAATATTTTAGTCATTTTTCTTCAAATTTCTCAGTTTTTTTTAAAAAAATATTATTTTGAAAGCCTGATTTTACAATATTTTCATAGTTTTAAAACATATGCAATTGAAAAATAACATTAAAAATATGTATAAGTTATTTTTCAAAAAATGTCTCCGAACACAGTCGGATACCTTAAAACTATTCTAAGTGGGGGGGATTGAAATCTGTTTCCTAAGAGCTTAGAAGAAAAAAAAGAAGAATCAATTTTTCTGCCTCATTGAACTGTTGTCGACACAAAACGAATAACTTGCCAAAACTACTTTTCAAATTTAAAATATTTGTCCTCGAAGAGGTTAAATATCATTGCAGTGTCAGGATATATCTGAGGCCAAGAATTATAAAACTGTGAAATAAACGCATTTACTTTCTATGCCGGCCAGAGGTGACCAGATTTTCTGATGTTCAACGCGGAACGTTCTAGAAAAGGTGAGTTGAATTTGGTAATAGGGAACTTTCCTCGGAGTTGTGAAATTGGGCAAATTCATAAAGAAAAACTTCGATTAACCGTCAGTTTATTTTATCATCGTCTAAACAAATCTCATCCGTCATTTCTGTACATTACTACTCTTGTATTGAAGTTTATATTGATCGTTTTGTAAAATTAAATGCAACTTGTATGTATTATTCACTTTTAAAGGATTTTATTTTCATATTCTTCCCAAGCCAAGAATAAAGTCACGTTACTGTACATATGTATTAAGAAATTTCTGTTATCTAGTCGATTATCTGTCACAATCCTGGTCCAGACGGCGGCGGCTAATCGAAGTTTCACTGCATTTCTTCTTCAGGCTGATTCCTCAATAATGATAACATTAGAACGATCATATTCTATGTACATCAAAAGTTGGGATGGGGAATTAGTTTTAATGTAATTTGCCAATACAAAAAAAGACGCCAAGTGGTGTGCGCGTAACAGAAAAGTAGCCAATGTACAAAGTTCACAATAGTAAGTTCCATGATGTTTCAGTTCCTCAATTTGTGAATTGACGCGATTTTATCTTCGCTGACTTAAACTATTTTGACATTGATATAAACGTTCTCTGGCTCGACTGAGCCCTTCTGCTTCATTTCTAACAGATCTCTTTTGAATAATTTCTTCCAAAATTTCATTATATTGCAAGAAATATTGTGGATTCTTCATTTAAAACTCATATTTTTTCCAAGAAAATGTTATTTTACGCCAGAACGAATATAGTAACAGGTTATGACTATGAAGTTATGCCTAACATGGCGGAGCATACCGTTTTTGTTTTGTAAACAAACCGATCGTTGCCATCGGCAAAAGAGAAATTAACCTCTTTTCTGTGCCACATATCTCAGCGTTTTATATATAGAGAGATAAATTATAAAAGTAATAAAATTTTTCTCCCTTTAAAAAAAACTTTGAACGTATTAGATGTGAATTGTATACTGTTTATTTTGTAATTTTCCTGATGTACAATTTTGTATTAAAAGTGCTGTGTACCCTTCGCGTATAAAATGAATTTTTTATTTCAAAATTTGCTCTCATTTAATGTTTATTAGATTAAATGCTCCGTATATGCAATTTGCCATTATTTAACCAGTTTCTTAAAATATTTCGTCGAAACACAGTGATTGCAATACCACTGCTAAATGATTCTTAAAAATATTGAGTTACAATTTATCCGTAAGTGATTCAATTGCCGTCGTATTTAAATAAAAAAAACTGTTTTCTAAACTTTCACTCGCATATTCCCTAATTTTTGCTAAGGCCGCGGTGGCCTAGTGGTAAGGTCTCGACCTCGGGACCGGAGGGTCGCAGGCCCGAAACCCGATTCCACTGAAGATCCGCCGTGTATGGGGCCTGTTGCACGCTAAATCGTACGTAGTAGCTAAACGTCCTCCCGTTGGTGTGGCGCGGAAGTCTGGAGAGGGGGTGCCAGCTCAGGTGTCGTCCTCGTCATCTGACCGCGGTTCAAAATTACGAGGTCCGTCCCTAAATAGTCCTCGTGTTGCTTCAAAACGGGACGTTAATATAACCTAATTGCAGTTTTCACGGATGTTGCCATCACCCTCTCTTTGTGTGTTCTGGGTTATATCGGTACGATTTGCGTGTCATGGCTTGTGCTCATAATTATCATCAATGGGGTCCAAATGATAATCAACAAAACAATCTTGAGAAGCTTCCCTTTTTAATCCATGTAACGTCTGTTGACACATACGCCAAGTCTTTAAAGTGCTTTGTTTTTCTATTAGACTCGTTCATTAGAGGTTCCTCAATTCCGTGCTCGTTTGCTGCCGATCCTATCGAACTGAAAATTTCAAACCACTTGTGGGACCATAGTGCCCTGGTGTCCTTCGGGACCCCAGGTCCGACACCCGACTCCACTGAAGGTCCATCGTGTATGTGGGTCTGGTGCGCTCTAAATTCGGCATCAAGGATCAAATGTCCTACCGCTGGCGGGGTGCAGAAGCCTGGAGATGTGGTGGCAGATCACGTGTCGTCCTCGTCATCTGACCGCGGTTCAAAATAACGAGGAACGTCCCAAAACATCCCTCGTGTTCCTTCAAAACGGTGGCCTAGTGGAAAGGCCTCGACCTCGAAGTCGGAGGGTTCCAGTAAAATCATTAAGTATAAATAATTTTTCTTCTCCTCTTTTATTTATCTTTATTTCTTTTTGTTGCGTGTTTGTGAATGGTGTGTGAAAGCAATAATGAATGGATGCTGAAAGTTGTATGCTATCAACTAAACTTTTTACCTTGCAGCAACTCCCCATGTAGCAATATTCAATCTGGTTAAACTCATTTTTTGATAAGGCCCAATTTTGCTAAACTTGTTAGGAGTCGAAGATTGTGGCCCAAGAGGCCGTGCGCTTCGCCCCCTCCCCATCACTGTTAGCAGGGTCCCAGGCTCGACCAGATTCAAATGAAGATTCGTCGTGTATGGGACTTGCTGCACGCAAATCACAGGTAGTGGCCAAACGCCCTCGCGTTGGTGTGGTGCGGAAACTTGGAGAGGGGGCGACAGCTCAGATGTCGTCGTCGTCATCTGACCGTCGTTCAAAAGTACGAGGTCCGTCCCAAAATATCCTTTGTATTGCTTCAAAGCGGTACTTTAATGTAAACTAAACCTTCAAAACGGGACGTGAATATGACTAAACTAAACTATCAAGCTGCATACGGCACCTCAAAGATTTGATCAATTTTTTTTTAATTCGATCATAATTTATTCGATAAAAACTTCCTTGTTACACTTAGTATTTTCTGTTCACTCTTTTAATTTTTTAGATTGTTCACAAATATGAAAATCGATCATTATTCCTTCAGCAAAAACACAAACATGTCTGTCCCACACACACACAGAAAAAAAACCAGCAGAATTACTTTAGTTTTTAATACGGAGAAAGAATTCTTGCGTATTCGTGCCAACTTTACAACAAATCCTTACAATTCACAAAACTACGATTCCAGTAACC
>BGPR01002086.1:85989-102798 GCA_013235015.1 Araneus ventricosus
AAAACAAATTTGCTCCTGTGGCTTTATATTATGAAATTCCGCCACTGTCTGCAGTGATCTGTAATGACGTCAGGTACGGGGGCATGGGGCGGCGTTCTGCCAGCAGTGATCGAGGGCGTCAAACGTCAAATTACGTTACTAATAAAATGTTTTTTCCCTGGAATTTATTATTTTTATTTTGAGATTTATGTGTCCTATGTATGCAAAGGAAAAGCGGCATATTTCAAGTTCGGCCCGGGGGGCAAAAGTTGCAGATACGCCACTGTGTACGAGAGAGTCGAGGGACGAGCACAACCGCTTGTTTGTTTTCTTTGTTTCATCAAAAACACCCAGTAGATGCATCTAATCACCATGCCACTTGAAGCTCTTAAATTTTAACGCGCAATTTTTACGCTAAATTTCCGCTACTATTGCGTCCTATCTTGATGAAAAGATCCATTTTCCTCAAAAGCTGGTAAATCCTTTCAGCTCAGGTCCGTTTTATCTCCGACGCCCACGCCTTAAGCATCTCCCGTCAAGCGTCAAATAGGGCCTCCATTGTATTTGAGGAGATTTCGCTTCATTTTTCACTTATTTCGGAACAGAGCGGGTTTTGTGTTCTTTTATGTCTAGGGATGAAAAAAAACGGCTCTTTCGTCGCAGCTTGGCGTGACTTCCCGCGCGGCCAGAGAGGGTTGGCGGCCAGTCAAGAGGAAACTCGCGCGCTCGTCGTCGGTGTAGGGGTGCAGAGCGTGAGAACTCGCTGCCACTCCATCTGCAAGGTAAGTGGCCTTCTTTCCATTTGGTGAAATGGTCGCACAAAGATTTTTCAGTTGTGAAGCTAACCATTTATTTTAGATTGGGATCACCCCGGCGAATTAAGAATTCCGTTGGGAGAAATTTAAAATCGTTTGCTCCCTAACTTAGAATATACAGTGGAATCTCCCTATAACGAAATCGCTTGGTTCCAGTTGAAAAATTCGCTATAGAGATAATTTCGTTATACGGAGATTAGAGATTTTTGCAGTTATTTAAGTAAATGTTACAAACCTTTTAGTATGTGCGATAAGTTCAAAAATATTTAATTACGACTTTCAATTAAAAAATGAAGTAATATTTATTATAAATTTGTTAAAATTATACTAATTTTTATTGTATAAATAAAATGCTCAAAAGTGAAGACAATTCACCAATTTAGAGAATAATATGTACTAGTACGGATAAGCATAAAATGCGTATTGTCACATCCATTTGCTGTTTCCACCCCGATTCTTGGAATCTTGACCCGTAGAAATGTTGCTCCCTCTGTAGAAACCCAGGTCCCCACAACTGCATTACCCTTCACATAGCATTCTATTGTTATGTGTTATCGCAGGAATGAACAATGCGAGTGGTTCCAGAAACAGGCACATGTGAGCGATTTGTTTGCACAAAAATTAGCAACTTTCTTCAAAAATGACAAAAATCGAAAAGATAAAGGTCTGAAAAAATTCGTTATATGGAGAATATTTTGAATTTATCTAACACTCCGATTAAAAATTTCGTTATAGGGAGAAATACGCTGTAGGGAGACTCTACTGTATATAAACGAAAGTGACTCATTGTCACGAATTTCGGATTTGCCCCAAATTTGAATTAAATGTCTCGGATTGTGCCATTTTTAACTTATCAGTAAGGAGTTCCAACTTTTACATAACACTATTCTGTGTATAACTTGTACCTGTTATAGATGTTCTAAATGTGGATAAATGACTCCGAAGAAAAAATCATAGAACAAAATGTATTATTAATGTTTTTTATCGTTTCTTTTTTAAAAAATATTAATAATTGGCTATTTTTTGGAAACTTTTATTAACTGGCTTTTGTTCATTCTCTTCATCTCCCGGATTCCTTCCCCATAATTCTAGGTTGCGCGCCTGGCTTCCCGAGTGTCCCGGACTGAAGTACCAAAAATCTGACCTTTTTAAATAAATGTATCTGCATTATATATATATCCGGGTAACTGATAAGCTATTTTTAATCTAAGCGCAGTGAATTCCATCCATATTTCAGATCCATTCGTATCAAAGTTTTTTTCAAAGATAAATTCCTCTTGTCCTCTGAATTCGAATTATAAATAAATTTTTAAAAAAATCTCTTTTAATTTTGTGAACTCATAAGTTTGCCACTGTGCTTTCACAAAAATGTTTTTCTAAACATTGCTTCTCCGTTTTCTTCGTTTCTATTTTTCATCAAAAATGGTATTCGTAATCTTTCTTTTTCTGAAATAAAACAATTATCTAGCATGAAATTGCTGGATGGATTCCATTTCATTCGTTTTATATGAATGCATGAGTCATTTTTCACCTTATTATCTCCCGAGAGCACAATATTGAATGAGATTCGTGCTATAAGTGGACAATATAGCAACAACTAGTGGGTTAATTCAGTGGTTCTTTACCTTTTAGGCAACAATCTGCCATACAGTTGTCATAGAGTCCCTTTAGAACTTATTTTTGATGAATTCCCCTCCCCTTTTCGGTAAATTTGTGGAATTTCGAAGCATTAATACTATGATACTTTTTGTGATACTGCAATGTATTTACGTATTTTTGCTAATACAAAAAGTGATTTTTGTAATAGCAAGATGGAATTTTTCTTATTTTTCCTTTCAATAATTTTTTCTGACTTTCACGTTGTTTTTCGTTTCCTTAAAGGGACACACTTACAGGTGGCGAATTGCCATTTTTTATATTTTTTTTATTATTAAGATCGATCTTGGCGAATGTAGAAAAAGATAGAAAAAACTTTAAATCATTTTGCTCCCTCAAAAGTTGTCTCTCCTTATGTTTCCATTTTATTCAACATTTTCATTGATCCAACAGTAATCCCCATTAATGTCGGATAGATCAGACTCTACAGTGCTTTATAAAAAATGCCTTCATTCTTCCTCGATCCGACATTGGTAATCCCCATTAATGTCGGATAGATCAGGCTCTACAGTACTTTATAAAAAATGCATTCACTCTTCCTCGATCCGACATCGGTAATCCCTATTAATGTCGGATAGCTCAGGCTCTACATTACTTTATAAAAAAATGTCTTCATTTTTCTTATTAATTTTTTTATACAGTGGCGGGGATTGGGTAGCAAAAAAGGGGAGGGGCAAAAAATGTATAGACACCTAAAAGTACACCAGAGTATGAGGGTAGACAGAACAGAACGCCACTTCGTGCCCCTGCGGCATCTCGTGCATCTTGGTTATTTAAACAGTGTGGCGGACATGAAGTGGAAGAGACATCGGAAGACGCTCCTTAACTGTCTAGCAAAAAAGGGCGAAGGCAGAGAGATGGAAAAGTTTATAAAATAGCAAATCTAAAAATCTGGTATAAAATACGAGAAACAAAGGGGAGAATCATATAAAACCATATACAAACAAAAACTGTAAAAAGGAAAGAAATATGAGCATGAAGTGTACAATATAAACAAACAAGAGAGAAAAAAACTAATCAAATAAAGAAGTCCACAAAAACAAACTAAAACGCGAGTGTTAAAGCACGTGTGTCTGTTCTGTTGATTGGTCTTTTCTCCATAAAGTGGAAGTTCTGAGTGGAAGCAGAGAATACTTAAGGTGCGCTGTCACTTCGATGAAGAGGGAGCAAAAAATCCCCCATGTTTAAAAATTTAGTTACAAAATTAGCTAGCTTTTCCGAGAACTATTGTATTTTTTTAAAACTCTTAGTTATAGGCAGCTAAAATGAAATAATAATTTATTTTTTCCGCAAAAAAGGGGCGCCCCCCCGAGTCTCCGCCACTGTTTTTATATGGTGCATTAAACGAGTGTCCTTCATCGCCGTTCTTGCATTCTTTTCGCAATCGACGGCTGACTAAACAGAGCTCATTTAAATTCAAAACTAATTCAAAAATCGAAAGCATAGCCTCTGAAATATAATGTATTCGAATAAAACGGCAAGCTGCTCTCTTAGTACAGTTGCAATCATTTATCTTTGGCATCCGTCCAATTTTCGTGCATTTTCAAGGATATAACTAAGCTAAAGCTGTCAAAAGTGTCCAGTTTGCTTTGGGCAAGTATACGCGAGACACTTCTGAAAGAAATTGTGAAACGAAAAAAAAGCTGCAAATGATTTTCCACTAAACCGAAAAAAAAGAAGAAAATATTTGCTTTGTTTCCAAATGTATTTGTACATGCAGCGTCACAAAAAATAATGAGCATGTGTTGGTCAAACCCAATTTGTAATAAATTTATTAATTAAATCATTATTGTTTAGCAACGGATTCGGGCGGAGTTATTTTCATCAAAATAAGAGGAAAGTGAAGAAGATGTTTACATTTTACTGAGCGTGATCTAACAAAGAACTCTGGAAATGCGCTCATATGACTCATTGCCTGACACCCCTTTCCGGTGTAAAATCGTCCAAAAGTGGTAGTCTCGGAATCTGTTGCTGAACAGTACGCTTCTCCATCCGTGTGTATAATATATAGTATTATTATATGATATTTTTTTCGAAAATACTCAGTATGATTTAATACGATAATACGAACTTCAAAAACACTTTTGATGTAGTCCAAACATACAGTTAAGGTTCATTTAGGTATGTTGCAGAAAATTCTCGTCTGTTTGTGAAGATGTGTTTATTTTTTGTATTGAAAAAGTCAATTTGCTGCAGCATTAGGCCCTGGCGTCTGATGGGAATTGCGGGTTTCATAATTTTCGTATTGTATGGAGAGCTTCCGATTAATATCGGTTCTTTCAACACCCTCCGACCAAAGGAAACGGATAATGTCTCACTGTTTCATCTTGATGCATACTGCCATCAGTGCAGTCATGTTTACCCTTCAGAGGAACAAAGAGACATGACACCATCACGATCAAGCTTCACTCACATTGTAACAATATTTACAAACATTGCGCTGCGCATGCGCATGGATAGACAACAAAATTTAAAAATTTAGTTACAAAATTAGTGCGTAGTAATGCGTGCTCAGAAGCCAGCCTTCTCATTAGAACTATTTTTCCAGGATAATTTCTGACTTGCCTATACGGTTTTTACTTCCTCGTATACGAAGTATACAGAGAGAAAGTATTGTAATCGTCAAAAAATTCGAACTCGAGATTTTGACGAATCTTCACGTTTTAGACCTCCCGGAGTCCGAAAAACACAATTTTGGAATTATGTCTGTGTGTCTGTGAACACGATAACTCGAAAACTATTAGAGCTACGGGCATGAAATTTGGTATGTTGTCTTTAAACATACTTTTTAGGTTTCTGTCAACTTTTGGACAAAGTCCGTCAACGGGAAGTCTGTCTGTCTGCATGTTCCAGGTCATGCGAACGCTATAACTCAAAAACTTGAAAAGCCAGATGGATAAAATTTTATACACAGTCTTATCGTCATGAATGTAGGTCCGTATAAAATTTTGGGCCAAATCCGTCAAAGGGTTGACTGTCTGTCGGTCTGTATAATAGCACACTTGTTCAACTCCATGCGCATGCGTAAATGCCTGTGCAAAGAAGGGATACTCCGAAAACTTCAAAAATCAATTCTGGCGGCGAGATTTTGTAAGGAAGCAAACATTTAGGGCGTTTCGTTTTACTTGCGTATTGGGAGCAATCTCTGCGCATGCGCAAGCTATTCTCCTGTTTTCTCCGCACGCGGAACTCGCATTGCTCGAGTTTGATAAAAAAAAAAATATTGCGAAGTTTTAATACATACGCATCTTTTTGAATATGATTCTTCATCTCAATATTTTACTATCACTATAATCAACAATGAAAAACCTTCTGATAGTCATTCCATTCTGGGTTACAGTTGGTTCGAACTTTTTATCAACGCAGGGGGAAGGGAAATGACAAATGTTTGAAAAGTATACGAGAAAGTTTAGGGGAGGCCACTCCTGCTGGTTTTTTCACAAAAGACATTAGCAGAAGTTGCTTCCAAATAATTTTATTTTTGTTTCTAAAAACAAAATTTCAACATAAAAGTGGAATTGAAACAGTGACCTTGTGAGTTAAAGCATGGTGTGGTCAACTCAGACGAGTTCGGCGCAGATATTAGGTTCATTATCCTTTTAACTCACATCCCCTACAACAGCGGTTCCCAATCTTTTGGATTGTGCTGACCACCTGTAGCGTAAAAAATATTTTGAGACCTATTAACTATAAATATACAAGTAAACCAGCGGGAGTGATACTTCGATTCTTAAAATCTAAGCTGTTGACCAAAATTCTTTCCAGTTGAACGCCTAAGGTTCAAGGCACAAGGTTAAAAGCTGCATGGGCGACTCCAACTACATGCGTATGAAACCAGCAGCAGCGGTCTCCCCTAAACTTTCTCGTATACTTCCCCCAAAAGGTGCTGTTTTCTCTCCCCCCGCGTGGATAAAAAAATTCGAACATACTGTAACCCAGAATCCAATGATTATCAGAAGGTTTTTCATTGTAAATTATAGTGATTATAAAATATTTTAGGTAAAGAATCAAATTCAAAGAGATGCGTACCGATTTTTCCACTCTTGCCGGCTCAAGAACAAAGTGACGTAATCCTTCCGCGTGCACAGAGATTGCTACCAGTGCGCATGCGCATGGAGAATCGGATTTAAAAAATTGAATATGCAATTTGAACGCCTTTATTTAACCAATTGAAACGAAATTTGTGCACAGATCTATAATTAATGTTAGCAACCGTCATACCAATTTTTATTTATCTAAACCAAAGAGTTTAGGAGATATAATTTTTACAAGTACGCGATTATACAGTCCGACAGACCATTAACCCTGAGACGGATTTGGTCCAAACTTTGATACGGACGTACATTCATGATCATAAAACTGCGTACCAAATTTTATCCATCTAGATATTCAAGTTTTTGAGTTATAGTGTTCACATAACCGCGGACAGACAGGCAGACTTCCCTTAGACGGATTTTGTCCAAAATTTGATAGAAACCTAGAAATTCTATGTAAAGATCGCATACAAAATTTCATCCCCGTAGCTCTAATAGTTTTCGAGTTATCGTGTTCACAGACAGACACACAGATACACAGACAGACATAATTCCAAAATTGTGATTTTCGGACTCAGGGAGGTCTAAAATGTGGAGATTCGTCAAAATCTCGAGTTCGAATTTTTTGACGATTATAATACTTTCTCTTTGTATACTTCGTATACGAGAAAGTAAAAAATACAAACACATATACTATATATTATACGCACGTAATGTCACCAATTAGTAAAGCTTGCTGAAAAAGGGTTCAAATAGTATTGTTTATGTAACAAAAACCTGTATTGTTATTATTTAACTACCATAGTGTAAGAAAACTCAAAAACAGGTGGTCAAGATTCAAAATAAAAAACTCGGTTTAATTTTTGGCATTGTTTGTCCCCCACCAAAGAGTCAACATCTCGATGAAAACTTTACAATTTCAGCCTCAAGTTACTTTCTACATTCGGTTTGTTTCTTTTCTTATGTTTAAAAAAAACTTAAATTGTGAAAGCACGTTCACGCAGATAAGTGGTCGAGAAATCCCACCAAATGTGTCAGTGCAAGTTCGATAGTTGCTCGATTCTGTTGCCGAACATTTATCCAGAACGGGACCAATGATATTGTTCTAAACAACGATTTTAGAATGTGGTCGCATAATATTCAAGTAACGAGTCTTCTGCATTTGATGATACTGTTGCGCAAAAATCTTACCGTGGGTGTACGGTGTAAACAGTCCAACACGCAGGATAATGGAGAATGAAGATTTATTTACAAATATGCAGGAAAACACGTAGCACAGGTAGAGGAAACAATAGTCCTTGCACAGATTACCAATGTAAATAGACAACAATTCCCAGGTAATGACAGTTCAGTACTTTGATATCTAACAGCACAAACAGTCAGCAAATAACTAGTAACGACAATAACAGCTCAGCTCACCAGCTGATTAGCTCACACAGCGGATAGAACTCCGAAGACGTTCACGCTTCAGAGCGAAGTAACCAGTCGATCAAAGACACTACCGTGATCCAAACGCGGTCATATACTCTCCCCGATAGGCCGTGACGTCACATAGAATTTTCAGGAAAAACCTGGATCTCGGCCCCTAATAGAAATATCGAGAAAAGGGTTGCATTTTCGGGAATCATCTATTTGTCGCCAAGGTCGCCAAATTTGTCGCCAAATCGCCAAAATGGTCGCCAAGGTCATGCGTGCCATAAGAGTCTCTGAGGTCACTCCATGCTTAACCTTGTAAAACTCTCTTCCCAACCATAAGACTTGCATTGCTGGGAAGCGACTTTTCATGATTGTAACAATACATACTTTCACTTCTTTACCCCTGACTTTCACACGTGACCAGCGTTCCGCGGCCTACCAATAAGCTATCCACGGCCCATGGGTTTGGAACCACTGCCCTAGAACATTGGTAGACTGATTGTGTGCCCCAGTAACTTTATCTTGATCACCACAGTATACCCCCGAACTCGGAGCGAAGACGGCTCCCTGTCGGTTGGGTGAGTATTCGTGGAAATTTATTTTAAAAAATTTACAACATTTTTTTGACAATTTTGAATTTAGAGTAACAATGAACAAAACTTTAACAGTTGTGAACGTAATAAAGAACAAATGAAAAACAATAAATATTAAAACATATAAATATTTACTGCATATATTATGTTACTATATATATACTATATAAATATTTACTGTATCAGTTGTTGTTGAAATATTTACATATAAATATTTCAACAACGGTTTACGAGATTACCACTTTTGGACGATTTTACACCGGAAAGGGGTGTCAGGCTTTGAGTCACAGGAGCGCATCTCTGTTAGATCACGCTCAGTAAAATGTAAACATCACCCTTCCATTCTTCACTTCCCCCCCCCCATTTTGATGAAAAGAACTCCGACCGGCGCATGCGCAAAAGCGCGGAAGGTTTCCGAATCCGTTGCTATACATTAACCATATTTATTATATACTTATTACATATATTATATATTTATTTTATATTATTATTATTTTTTATATTTCCCCAGTAACTGTAGGATCAACTCAATAGAGCTTTATTCGCAGTGTTTCTACATTTTTGCTACCCAATTTTTTTATGAAAATTTCCTGGTTATGTACCTAGTCCCATACTTGTTTGCAATATCTATGATTATTCTTTAATTTGACCATCACTTCCATCGCTTATAATGCCAAATAACTTGATGATTTCAAAGAGTCAGACGTTCGAATGTAATAGCATATGAAAATTGCTAAAGGAATACTTATTTTCATATGTATTTATTACTTTACTTTAATTTATACTTATTTTAATCTGTAGCTTGAATTTGCAACTGAAACCTCCCAATTATTTTAGAACGGGAGTTCCTCCAACTTTTCAAATCATCTACACTATTAAAATTCGAAAGTAAACAATGTATCTATCTATGTATGTCCGGTTGTCTTTTCACGAACCAATGAACGCAAAAAACACGCCAAAAGTACCAAAAGGTGGGAAATAATCCAAGGAATCCATTTTATATTCCGAAATTATAATTAGATAAAAAGATATTAATTAAAAACGTCAAAATGAATTAATATGTCGTCGTGCTGCCATCTATCGGCAGATACATTTTTCCCCTGTTATTAAACTTTCACATCTGATGTTCTTGCTTTTTTATTTATTTAACGGAAGCTGGGTTTGTATAAAAGGTTTATTTTTTCTTTTTTAACGAGCTTCCGTGTTTTCATTTATAAACATCGGAAAAATCGTTTTCTTGCATTTTTTTTCTTTTTTTGCCAATAACTTCCGAAAGAATTGCTCGACGAAAATGGTTTTTATGTCATTTTAAAGTGCAAACAATTATCTTTCCAATGATACCAGTTGAAGCATTGTACGATATTTTATCTAATTTCTATAAATTTTAAAATCGTTTTGATCTCATTGTCGAGAGTACGAGAGTATAGATTGACGCGGAATACAAGGGGAGAGAGAGAGAGAGGTGTTTGGTTTGGTACTACGTCATTAGCGCGTGGCTTTCAGCCTTTACTTAAGCCTCGAAGATAAACATGGTATGTAGATTTTATTTTCTTCATTGTATTCACAATGGATTAAATGTTCTGTTCTTCCAAATTGTTTTATTTCAGAGTCATTCTACCCAGTGTTTATCATTTATTATTCTTTGGCAGAATTTTAAAATTTCTGTGATTGTGCATTGCCTGTGAAATTTGAAAAAAAAACTGCGAATGATAAATTTGTCCTCTTATTTGTTTCATAAATAACAGCTTTTCAGGTTCAAATTATTTTTATTTGTTTGATTAATGAAAGTTTATTCAGTTCAAATTATTTTAATTCCTTTAAGCCTATGATCAGTTATTAAGCCTATTTTAGTTGAGCATGTGTGTATTTTTTTGTTTTTAAGAATAACAGTGTATTAGGTTCAAATTCTTTTAATTCCAAATTGTTTGCATTATTCGAGATAGCCCGTGCAACGCCGTGCCAGCATCTAGTTTGAAAATAAGATGGGTGGTCCATTTAGTATCTGATACTTGTTCTTGTCTACCCTAATTAGCAATCAATCTATCCATCGCGCATGTCCTGGTCCAATAGACTAGGCAATAATACTGTCTACAAGGTGATTAATGACCCAACAGATTAGCGCAAAAAAAAGTGTGAAATGCCAAAAATCTACTGGTTCAGCATATGTGCATGCATCCCGCAATTAAATGTGAAAAAATCTGCAAGTACAACATCTGTGCTGCCCGTAATGAAAATGCATGTAGAATATTTTTTTCTCTTCAAAATATTAAAACAAATGTATTGTTCCCTTCTAGGTTTAAAATTCTGATGTTTCCCAGGAATACCTTATGGCTGTGGATGCCAATTTTGGGTCTGCTTCTCGCAGTGCGATGTCAAGCAGATGAGAGTTTATCATCACAAAGAGGTAATAAATCGCCGCTTAACAAGCAATACCACCTACCTCAATTTTTTGAAATTTCAAAAAGGAAGGAAATACTCAATTTTTCGCAACCAATAACGGGTATTTGTGAAATTTTTTTCACATTTAGTCGCAACTTTCGGTCTTATGTTCAGATCGGAAGTGAAAAAAATTCAGATATATCCGTTATTGGTTGTGAAAAATTGATCACTTCCTTCCTTTTTGAAATTTCAAAAAATTGAGTTAGCTGATGTTGCTTGTTAAGCGACGAAATATAGTGTGACAAAATCGTCTTGTGGGTGTACGTGAATGCAGTTCAATAAGCAGGATTTAAAAAAATGAAGCTCTTTATTTTACAAATATTCTAAGATAAGAAACAGCACTTGTAAAAATTCACAATAGAGATTACCATTAAATCTCAACACAGCACTCGAAGCCTTCAACAACAACCTTCTTGTTAGCTCACCAGCTTGCCTGCTGATCAAAATTCAACTGACTCTTCTTGGCTTGAGAGCTTGCCTTTATACTTTTCAACAGGAAGTGACTTCATTACGTAGGAAGTGACGTAATCTCTAGAAAGTTCATGAAATCAGTAGAAATAGGTTGAAAGTTCGAGGTCCTTCTAGAAAATTCCCTTTGTCGCCAAAGTCGCCAACTTTGCCGCCAAGGGCGCCAAATTTATCGCCAAGATTAGAATCTCAGGGAAACGACTTTATAGCTTTGTAACAATAGATTATTTGCATCAAGCAGTAAAGAGGAAGCTTATATGTCTATGTTGCAGTGGCGTAGCGACCGGGGAGCAAGGGGGAAGGGCCGGATTACTAAATAGGCAAAGTAGGCAACTGCCTATGGGCCCCACAACTTTTGGGGGCCCCGAGACGGTATTTTCAGGGTAATCTAATATTGTACTTATATTTGATTTACAAAGCATGCACTCAAACATTTTCAAATTAAAAAAGTTAAGTATTGCTTAAATTTCAGGACATTATTCGTAGAATTTTTTCAATGTTTTAAAATTTGTTTACAGATCAATGTGTTCCCCTTTTTTTTAACAGTTCGCTGACCAATTCACAAGTCAACAGCTATGGAATTCTTCGTATTAGAATATTAAGATTCTGCCAAAAATATTTTGAAAATTCTTAAATGCTAAATTCATGTTTAAAATAAGTTTTAAATTTAGATTTTTCTATATGCGATTTAAATCTTTACATTTTTTATAATAAAACCAACACTCTTTATGGTGATCCACAATTTAAATATGTGGTTATTTCAGTTTGTAGTTACATGTGTTACTTAAAACTTGCACACATAGATATTAAATTAAGACCAATAAAAAATATCTTGTTTGGGAAGTTGGGAAGGGGAAAGGGGGCCCCCAAAACTCACATTGCTTAAGGGCCCCTGTAGGGCTCAATCCGGCAATGAAGGGGGTATAGATGCTCCGGGAGCCAGTCTTGGGGGCGCCATGGTGTCAAAACATTACTTCATTCATGCCTCTTTTTAGGGAAAAATATGGTGAAGGGTGTGACAACTTGGCTACAGTAATCCCTACAAAGGGAAAAATAGAACTGTCATTCCCACGACCGAAGGGATCTACCAGCAGATACCTTCTGACCTTGCCCCCAGGCGGGTGTGGATTTTAATCGAGCTCTAAGACATGTGATGTTTATATTTTTATATATTTTTGTCGTAATGGTGTGTGTGTGTGTGTTGTGAATACATCAAAAAAGGACAAATTGGATTGTCATTGAATTTGAATATCAAATCACACACATGGGAAGCCATTACAAGGGGGTTTAAAAATAATGCCATTCTCCGGGCACCATTTGCCCTTGCTAATCCGTTGATGACTGCTATGGTATAAGAAAAAGAATTATTCTCTCTTGACGCCACTAACCTCAGCTACGCCACTGGCCCTGTTGACAAAACGTTAGTGGGTTTATGCCTAGGTTTGCCATAATTGCCAAGCATTGATACGGGACGTTTAAGTGCTAAATAAATCAAACATGAAAACATTTGGTAGGTAATGATTTGTTTTATTAATTATCTACTAATTTTATTAATGGGGATAAAAAAATCAACAAAGTTTAAGCAATCTAATAAAATGAACGAGTGATAATAAAAATGATGCGAGGCCAATCCTTTTTAGCCTAGTTATATTTTAAAGTTGACTTTACTTTCTTAATTATATCATCTTCTTCTTTCACATGATTATAAAATTCGGCGCAAGTCATTCTAAAATTGCAATGACGCAGAGTTTAGGGAGAAAACGGGACGAATAGTAGTACGGGACTGAGCAGTGAAATTCGGTGACAGTCCCGCATATACGGGACGTATGGCAACCCTACTTATGCCACTTTTTAAAGCCAAATACTCTAAAGAGGCGGAAAAATGCCATTCCATTCCCCCGGGGAGCCGTTCACAAAATCTAAGACACTAATGATGATTGGGGAGCGAAAAAAATCAGATTATTACTCGAACACCACTTACCCAAGCTACGCCCCTGCTATGCCGTGGCCTAGTGATGCCATCCTGTCCCAGTATTTCAATGGAATCAGAATTCTTGAAACAAAGTGTACGGTTTTTTTAGCGATTCCTCCCTTTGTGACTTTGTGCATGTTTGTCTCCTCTGGCGCAGTCGCGTAGCAAGGGTAAGTGGTGCCCGGGCAAAATATTATGGGTGGGAATTATCTGCACTTTAATTTGGATCAAATTCACTTTGATAAAAATATTTTGCACTCGTAACAAATATACTGCACGCGAAAAAAAATTATTCCACTAGAATTAAATTTATTCAGCATGAAAAAAAATATTTGAACTTTGAACAAATATGATGCACTGAAGAAAAAATATTATCACTTGCATTAATTACTTTCCACTATAAAACGGATGTTTCCACGTTGAATAAGATAAACAAACTCCGTTTTTGCAGTCGTGCAACATTGCATTAGTTGGAGTGTTGCCAATAGGGGGAATCATCCTTGTTTATGGGGATTTACTACCTCAGAAGGGATAAAGTCCTCGAATAAGCTAAAACCGGTAATTTTATCCTCCAAATTAGCAACACTGGTTAATTTATAACATAGCTGTGCGCCGTACGTTGCCGCGACTTGTGCGTGTACAGCGTGCATCGTTTCTTCTCTACAGGGATGTAGTGGAGCTGGAACGCCGTTCTGGCACCGCCTTTTTACTTTCTCGTATACGAAGTATACAAAGAGAAAGTATTGTAATCGTCAAAAAATTCGAACTCGAGATTTTGACGAATCTACACGTTTTAGACCTTCCTGAGTCCGAAAAACACAATTTTGGAATTATGTCTGTCTGTGTGTGTGTCTGTGTGTGTGTCTGTGAACACGATAACTCGAAAACTATTAGAGATAAAGGGATGAAATTTGGTATGTAAACTTGAAACATAATTTGTAGGTTTCTATCAACTTTTGGACAAAATCCGTCAACGGGAAGTCTGTCTGTCTGTATGTTCGAGGTCATGCGAACGCTATAACTCAAAAACTTGAAAAGCCAGATGGATAAAATTTGGTACACAGTTTTATCGTCATGAATGTAGGTCCGTATAAAATTTTGGGCCAAATCCGTCAACGGGTTGACTGTCTGTCGGTCTGTATAATCGCATACTTGTTAAGCCTTCGTTTCAAAACCATTTCCACGCGCATGCCTACTTAGGTATCTCTGGTACCAAGCGGGAGGATTACGTCCTTGAGACGGGTTTGTGATTGATGTTTTATCTCCCGTTTTGCTTTCGCTCGCTCGTATAATAGCGGATCTTCCTGGAGTGTGATGGAAAATAAATATTGCTAAGTTTTAATACATAGGCATCTCTTTTAATATGATTCTTCACTTAAATATTTTACAATCACTATAATCTGCAATGAAAAACCTTATGATATTCGTTGCATTCTGGATTACAGTAGGTTCGATTTTTTTTATCCACGCAAGGGGAGGGGAAATGACAAATTTTTTAGCAGTATACGAGAAAGTTTAGGGGAGGCCACTCCCACTGGTTACTTTCTCGTATACAAAGAAAAAGTATTGTAATCGTCAAAAAATTCGAACTCGAGATTTTGACGAATCTCCACGTTTTAGACCTCCCTGAGTCCGAAAAACACAATTTTGGAATTATGTCTGTCTGTGGACACGATAACTCGAAAACTATTAGAGCTACGGGGATGAAATTTGGTATGTGGTCTTTAAACATAATTTTTAGATTTCTATCATCTTTTGGACAAAATCCGTCAACGAGAAGTCTGTCTGTCCGTATGTTCGAGGTCATGCGAACGCTATAACTCAAAAACTTGAAAAGCCAGATGGATAAAATTTAGTACACAGTTTTATCGTCATGAATGTAGGTCCGTATAAAATGTTGGGCCAAATCCGTCAACGGACTGACTGTCTGTCGGTCTGTATAATAGCATGCTTGTTAACTCCATGCGCATGCGTAAATGCCTGTGCAAAGAAGAGATACTCCGAAAACTTGGCAGTTTGCCAAAAACTAATTCTGGCGGCGAGATTTTGTAAGGAAGCAAACATTTAGGGCGTCTCGTTTTACTTGCGTATTGGAAGCAATCTCTGCGCATGCGCAAGCTATTCTCCTGTTCTCTTCTCCGCACGTGGAACTTGCATTGCTCGAGTTTGATAAAAAAAATAAATATTGCGAAGTTTTAATACATACGTATCTTTTTGAACATGATTCTTCACCTCAATATTTTACTATCACTATAATCAACAATGAAAAACCTTCTGATAGTCATTGCATTCTGGGTTACAGTTGCTTCGAACTTTTTATCAACGCAGGGGAAAGGGAAATGACAAATGTTTGAAAAGTATACGAAAAAGTTTAGGGGAGGCCACTCCCGCTGGTTTCAGGAGAAAATTGTGAAAATGTCCTTAAAACAGCACGAATTTTGTCACCCAAGTTAGAGCGCCCTAGTATTGCTTATTTTGCGACTACATCACTGCTTCTATACCTCTTTTTTTGTATCGTTTCAAACTGAACTGAGACCGCGGTGTCCTAGTGATAAGGTGTCGGCCGCTGAGCCGGACGACTTCGGGTTCTAAACCCGATTCCACTGAAGATCCGTCGTGTATTGGGCCTGTTGCACGTTAAATCATACTTAGGGAGACAGAACGCCGCCTTGTGCCCCTGTGTCTTGTAACCATTCCAGCTATTTTACAGTTTGGGTGGACAACCTTAGGGAGACAAACGTTCTCCCGCTGGTGTGGTGCGGAAGTTTGGAGAGGGGGTTGCCAGCTCGGATGTCGTCTTTGTCATCTAACCGCGGTTCAAAATGAGGAGGTCCGTCCCAAAATAGCCCTCGTGATGCTTCAAAACGGACGTTAATATAATCAAACTAAACTTTACTATTTTTACCCTATTCATGTGATCATCTGATATATTTTGTGACTTGGCGAGTGAGTTGATTTAAATTATAAAAAAATGTTGTAAATCTTAATAAAATAAAACATTTGAGTATTTTTGCTTTAGAAGTCATAGTAAATATAAGAGATTTACTGGAATTTATCTCGAAGTATCATTCCGAGAGTGATGAGGAAATAAATGAAAAAAACCCACAAGGAACAGAAAAAACGACTCTGGATTAAATCTAAGGAATGCGAAACATCAGAATTGGTAATAAACTATGTAAATAATTTGCGGTAAACAAAACGTGGAAGAAAATTACATCACACAATAGCTCAGCTGGATGCAAAATCACTTATCGCCGTATAGCTGGTGAATATAGAACGAATTAATGTCCTGCGGGAATATAGTTCCATTCTGAAAGTTCTGCTGTTTCATTATATGAAGCACATTAATCACGTGGTTGGAAATAGAGGCTTGTCCATGGTGGCGAGAAAAATAGTGCGCCAGCCATATGAAGATGGTGTGAGAAAACTGAATGCAA
>BGPR01002086.1:118832-149549 GCA_013235015.1 Araneus ventricosus
CCCCCCCCCCCCCCCCCCACCCGGGGGTACCAGAATAGGCCCGTTAGGGGTGCTCTGTGAAGGCGTACGGAAAGAGCACTCGGCGATTCGCACGGAAGAGTGGCAAACAAGTTGAGACTTAAAAGAAGATATCCGAGTTTGTTTCTACTAATTAAGGTGGCGTATGCATTCTTAAAGACCAATACGAATACTTCTTTTATGTTAGGAATAAATATTAGCTTTGTTTGATTCGTAATTGTTATTTTTCCTTTATTTTTGAGTAAAACCTTTTCAGAGAATTAATCAAAGATGTTCGGATTATCCGAAATTTCGGATTCCTGGGGTTCTACTGTAGTATGGTGTCATCACAGAGAAGTACAGTGTTGTGATAAAGAAGAAAACACAATAAATCATCATAAAATCTCTTTATCTAATCTTGTATGCACAGAACCTAAAATACATATAACACAGTTCTATGTACCACAGTTTTATGCAAAATACATGTTGATCACAAGCAATACATAACGACAAGGCATCTAATTCAATGGAAGGTTTCGGAAAATTATTTTCTTTTGCATAGTTGTACTGAACACACAGACTGCAAAGAGACACAATGCAGACTGCGTGTAATTTTGTATTTTATGGTGCATAGTTTAGTATGATACAAAAGCCTGTAATAAAATCATACTTTAAATCCATTATTTCAATTCATTTACAAAAGAAAATTTTCTGAACATTTTCATTTCACTTAGATGTCGCAAAGAATATATATGGCTGTAGCAATTCTGCATTTCAATTCAGTTGCTTTGAGGTCTTTATTTCACCCGAAACAAGGTGCCCTGATAACTGAACGGAAATGGTGAATTGCACATGTTATATAAGACATTAAAAGTTAAGAATTAAACTACCATTTGGTTATATGACACAATCAGTGGCGAATCCAGAATTCGTGTCTGGGGGAGGGAAGCTGAGGTCATAAAATTTTGTATCGTCATGATGAATGTCAAACCTCATGGCTTATGTAAACCAAAAGACTTTAACTTTACAGACTTCCCTCACCTGACAATAAGAATCATAAAGAACACTACAATACTTTCGATAATTTGATACAAAATACAATGAAATAACTAGGCAAAAAATGTTTTCGACCACGTCAAAGCTACAAGTACAAGTGGAATGACTAGAAAATTACGAAAATTTTCAAGCCTGTCAAGCCAGAAAACAATGTTGTCACGTTTTTATTATTTTTTTTAAAAGGGAAATTAAGAACAAACAGTTGTAGTGATTTTAAATAAATCAAGAATTCGGGTTTAGCTCTGGGGGGGGGGGGGGGCCCCGAAACCCCCCCCCCCCCTGGGATTCGCCACTGGACACAATAATCTTATTAAGTGAAAACTGAATGCCGTGTAATGTCATATTCTGCAAATGCACATTAATAAGCAGTTCTCTACAAAATCTAAGTAAAATTGAAGCACACTGAAATCCACACAACTCATTTGATGCAGTTACTAGAACTTACAAAATGTTCAGGTAAAAACTGAAATTAGAATTCAGTGAACCGAAATATTAAATGACTAACTGACAAATAACATGGTATAAAAGATAGAAGTTGGAATTCGGTGGAAAAAAAAATCAAGATATTTTTTTTACTTACATGAAATCCCTTCACACTAAACCAGTTATCACTAACATTAATCACACAAGCTAGTATATATTCACTTAAACAATGAAGATATGTGGTCCCAATAAATCTGCATATATGTTTTTTTCATAAACTTTTGGGATATATTTTAAATTTTTGTACATTAAATCATACAATTTAGAAATTACAGCCCTTCCCAGAATACT
This sequence comes from Araneus ventricosus, assembly GCA_013235015.1. Lineage (NCBI taxonomy): Eukaryota > Metazoa > Arthropoda > Arachnida > Araneae > Araneidae > Araneus > Araneus ventricosus. The sequence continues at coordinate 120,660 of BGPR01002086.1, forward strand.
TTTGCCTTCAATAATTGATACAAAAACGCATTTCAAGTTTACCGATCTAAAATTTTTTGACACAACTTCATGACATTTCAGTTACAAACTATTTACAAATCGAAAAGTATGAAGAAATTAAAATTATCAATTCCAGGAGAGCATACGGCTGAGACAACTGATACTATGGTCAAGTAATTCTGAAGTCATTCGAAACTAAAAAATATCATTCTAATCTATACTGGCATATCATAAAGAATACTCTTTTTCCGATATCAAATTTTGAACTCATTATTCAAGAACCAATTTAAGAGCGAGAGAAATTCAAAAATTTCAGAACTTTAAAAATATCTAATTTTTGTTCCTACTGATTTATTTAATTCCTAACAAAGTATTCAACTATGATGGAATATTTAACTAAGTTGAATTGCCTTGTAATAAAACAATGCAACTTAGTTTCATTGACAATTAAACAAATACAATAGCCAGTTGACATTGCGTGCAAGGACACATACTGGCGAAGAAAACGAAATGGATTTAAATTCCTAACTATATTTCAGCTACGTTTTTAGAATTCTCATTTAAAATTGGTCTTATGGTTTGGGGTTCCAATTTTTTAAAGCATCAACTTCTAAATTATTAATTTGAGAAATGCAGACAGTGTCTAACTAAAAAAAATATATACAGTAATTTTGAAATCAGTAAAGAATAAAATCAAACAATTATTTGAAAAAATATTATCAGTTTAAAAATCCTAAAATTACATATAAAATACATATTGTTTCATGTTAAGCCTTGCTCTTGGCAGTCTAAATATAAAAGAATATGAGATACATTTGATAAAAAATGTCCCTCAATATCGTTAGTAGCTTATTTTTTTATTAACTCAGCTGGTTTTTATACTAAGATATTGAAAAGAGTTATGCCTCAAAATCAATAATAAGCACTGCCTCCAAAAAATTCACAATTTGACAGCAATTTTCCATCCAAAAAAAATCAAGGCTAAGTTTTATTACTTCTTTTTACAATTAACTTAGCCGGTTTTAATGACTATGATGATAAGGTGTTGCATGTCTCACTGGTTTTGGAAGAGGGCGCAAGCGAGAAAGTTACCAAGCACATTCAAATTGCATAGGTGAATGCAAGGAAGAATAATGATCAAAACAAGATCCAGTAGTGCATGAACATACAAATGTACTTCACCATGCTCAGCAGTGTAGAGGAGGCAAAATGCAGTTCACGCACTGCTCAGTTTTTTTTATGAGAAATAAATATGAAAAATATATATATATAAAATACCTTCTTAAAACAGCACAATTTTTGTCTTATCCTTACCCTCAAAAATATAGTTGGTATTTCAAATTAATAAAAATAATAAGCCATTGGCAAACAAAGGCAGAATTGGGTGAAGGATCTACTTTCAACATATACATTGTTTCATTGTTGGCATTTTATTATTTCACGATTCCAGTACACAGATTAAACAATTATCTATCCTAAATATAAAAAATTATTTTATTGCGAAGTGATCGTTTGCTTACCCTCCCTATCACCCACTCCATTTTGTTCCTCAATCCTCGTCCCACTCAACAAACCTACTCCAGTCGGAGCACACACATTCCAGCACTATTTAATTTACGACTAGACCACTGAGAATGTGTTTAGAAAAAATAGCATGCATGCATGCAACCTAAAACTCAAACATTTTACACTCAATGCATTCACATTAAAACTACATATTCAAAACAAATAAAAAAAACAGGGATAAATTGTTCCACTAAAAAAGAAAATTGCTAATTATTCAATCTAAAGCAGAATTTCTTAACATATTGTGCGGGATAAGAAGTAATGCGAGCTCAGACAAACTGCAACTGTGACTCTAGACAATGTATATACCATAAAAGAAAAAGTGAACAGTATTTCTTGCAGACACCTATTAACATGCCCAACTTATCTAAACTAGTACACAAGTCAAATTCTTGAATTAAAATTTTGATGTTGGGTAATTCGAGAACAACATATTTCTACATTTCCCACTTCCAAAGTGTTAAGCTGTTTGCATTCAAAAGCCTATTTTGGATATAGAAATATTCCACAATTCCAAAGTCCATAAATATTCATATAATTTGGGGGATAATAAAGTAATAAGTAATGATATATAAAAAGAACTTTAGCTACATTTTTGGCAAAACTGCATTAATTAACAAACAAAATAGATAAAAACCGAGATGCATCTTAATAAAACTTTTCAAATAGGAAAATATTCCTCTAAAAAGAAGAATAACACATAAAATTGATGGCAAAAGTGGAATCCCATTTTAAAATAAACATTTGTTCTTTGGCACTCTTAGTAAGTAACTAGAATATACACAAATTTAAAAAAGTTAATCCTTCACAGCAGCTAAATGATATCTATTTCATTAAGTTAATTAAAGGAATTATTTATATCACTGTAAAGAGGGACATGAATAAAAAATGCGAGAATCTTAATAAACTTTCAGAATTTCATTCGTATTTAAAAATATACGAAAATTCACTTTAGTCAGCAATTAAATAAAATTTTAAAAAGTATAAACCTAAACATTATTTGAGATTCTTTAGTTCAACCTGCATAGTAAGTAACATTTAAAATCTAGAAATACAAATTATTGCTTATCTATAAATAAAACATGATTTTCAATGAAGAATAATTTATTCCCATTATTTTCACTCTATAAAAATTATCTTTGGTGGCAATAGACATAGCATATTCAAAGTAAGTTTTCTTCTTCATAATAATAAAAATAAATAAGATAACTTTTAGCTATCGTTGCCTTAAAGTAATGATTCTAAATATTTTTTTCTTAAAAAAAAAGAATTAAAAGAAAGCTTTTGCCATGTTTTGATGCCAATCATCCCTAAATATTTTTTTTGTTCATTTTTTAATTAACTAATGATATGAAAATACAAATAAGAACCACTTGTTACAAAATTAAAAAAAAGGAGGAAAATCTTAATATCATAAGCTAGACACTAAACTCACATGATTTAAAGTGACATATTAAATCATTTGTGATCACAAAAATACAATCGATACTGTGCAATCAACATGTATTGAAATAAAACTTTTTTATATACAAATATTGCTAATTTATAAGGCTCAGCTTTTTTTTTACAATGAGTTTATACACAGAAAATCAAATAAAACAGAGAAAATTTGGCACTAGAATGTTTAGCATATTAAACTTTTCATAATAAAAACATCACTCCAAAAATCACAATCAAGCTTGTAACAGCTACAGCAGACATTTTAAAAGCAAATTTCACATAATAAACACAAAATGACAAGAAAAATTCAAAAATTTTTTAATAATAAAGATGTATGGTACTCCCTTTAAAAAAATTACTTTTTAGTATTTTATTCATTATTATACAGGAAGTGATTTATTTAGAAGAAAAACTTAATTAAAATTTAAAAACGAAAGTTAGAGCATTATGCATCAAGAATATCATATATAATCCCCTGGACATTCAATTATAGCGTATTGCTAATTAAATTCCTGTAAACAAAATTGCAACATTAGAATCTACGATATATAAGAATTTTTTCTGAAAATAAATTATGAATATTTAATTAATGTTTATATATTTTATTTCCATGTATTTAAGAGTAATTTACATAATTAATCTCCTAATAATTTCAATTTGAAATTTTATTTCTAAGTCAAGCACCCTACCCCCAACTCAACTATGGAATTTCTGCAGCATCCTGAATGAGGAAATGGGGGAGGCAGAAATATTTCAAGAGTTATTTAAGAAATTTTAGAATAAAAATAACTTTTGAATCTTGCACTACTTATATGATCTCTTCATTTCACTGAAACAGATTTATTTTTCCAAAATTCTGCAACAAATTTGACCAGCTACAAATTATTCTAAAGGAATGGGATGGTAACAGAACTTTGGAAACAGAACTTTTATGCTAATTTTTTATATTTCCTAAACAAATAGGCAATTCTAATAAGTTTCCATCATTTCTGACTACAAAATAATTTTCTACACTATTTTTTTCAGTACTTAATCACATTTTTAAGACTTTCATGCAGTAGTGAAAATAACATGCAACAGAAACTAGCAAATTAATTGACAAGTCCAAAATACTTCAATGAATCACACACAATGCAATCATATGTTGAAACACTATATCTTATATGTATGATTAAAATCATAACTGCAAGACATTAGAAGTTCTAAAGCAAAGAAAATAAGATACCCTTTAATAAAATTAAATGATTTTAATAAAAAGATGTTATTCTAATAATTAAACAATTACAGTATATAATTTTTTACAAAAGTTAACATTAAAAGTCTATTTTTTTTTAGATTTTGGTGAAATTCAAAATCAGATCATTCTAACTATTTATCAATATTCAAACACAAGGGAAAAAGACAAACAGAATTATTCAATCACAATGCAATACCAATATTGAAATAAACAGTTATAAGTAATTTTAAGGAAGTATTTTTATTAATCAGGACAGAAACTACTTAGAATTTTGGACTAACGACCACTTTTTTTACCAATGAAATTGCAGATGATCAAAATGTGGTATCAGTGTAATATTTATAAGGACCAATCGAAGATATTTGCTTGCAGTATGTTTTTAAAAAGTTTATTGCATAGAAGCACAGCTGTAAACAAATTCCACAAATTATATTTTATGTGGAAGACACTATTGCATAGATTTTTATCAGCAATTTCTCACTATTAAGCACAATTAAAAATAAAGCACTATCTTGAAAACATAACAAAGACAAACATGACACAGTCAATTATTTAAACTACATCAACCTAAGATCAAATTTATAAGAGGGAAAAAATATGCACATGTAGAAGTCAATAAATACAATATTCTTTAAGGCTAATTAATGCAACAATGCACTTGCTTATCAAACTCCTGAAAAATAAATATCTAGAAAATAAACTCAAAATGCAACCACAAAATTTTAAACTTAACTGACTTCACACACTACAGATCTAAGAAAACAATGGTTATAATTCTTCACAAATCAATTGAGAATCTATGGATACATTCATTCTGATAAATTCCTGAAAATAATTGATCCATTTTTACCCTGTAATAATTATCATTTATACCGATACTATAGCCAGAGACAACTCAAGTTGCAGTAAGGAGAAACCTGTGAGGTTTATCATTTATTATGTCTCCGTATAAAGTTCTGAATATGTCCTAATAACAGTTAAAGTAACTGATATACAGTGTGTTTACAAAAGAATACCCAACTTTAAAGGGCTATATCTCTACAACAAAACAAGTATGTACACCATTCTATGAATTAATAGTGAATAAGAAGTTCTCAAGTTCTTTATTCAGCAAGCTAAAGTATTTTTTTCCGCCACTAACAGCAAATATTGACAAACTGAAAACTTGAATAACTGCAGCCATACACTCTGCAACAGCACACATGCTGAAAAAAGTGTGGGACGAGTTCTTCTATCGACTGGACATCGTTCATGTTTCTGGTGATGGTCATATAGAACATTTATAACTTTATAAACTTTAAAATGTTATTTTTGATTTTAATTTGTCTAAAAAGGCTGTAACTTCTTTAGTTTTGTAATTGTACCTCTTCAAAGTTGGGGTATTCTTTTGTAAACACCCTGTATTTGAATCGTATAAAGTTTAAACACCAATAATCAACATTCAGGTTAAGACTACATTTCATCGCCAAGTTGCTTAATTTCATGAAGTTCTTTATGTGGCCATAAAATGTGTGGAACATGTCTTAAATCATTCACTGATAATAAAGATCCTCTTTGTTTTTTAATAATGCCAAAATGAGTTGTCATTGTTTATTAAGTCATATAAATTGCATCCCTTATTTAAAAAGGAAACCAGTTTAGAAAACATGCAAGCACTGAAATACTGGTACGATTATACATCAAATAAAGAATAAATGCAATACTAAACAGAATAACACCTCTCTTCAAGAGAAAGGTTTTATTTTTTGAGTTATTGGTTGCCTGCCTATAGGAAGTAATATCGATTAAATGAGGTTCAGTAAATGCAATGATTTTTAGAAAACTGGAGCTTAACAATCAGTGATACAATATAAATAACGAGTGTGTGATAAATGCCATCCTATAATTCGTGATAATAAAGGCTTTCGGTCAATATACCAAGAATTTATTCTTTGAACTTTATTAGGACTTGTGAAAAATGCATTGATTTCTCAATTAAAAGCTTACGAATAAACTTTGTGGGCGAGAAGGATCTGCATAGTATTGAGTTTCTTTAAAATTACATATTTGTACTTGTTTTCACAAATATCTATTGTGAGGAATCGAGATTTAAAGTTTTAAAGGTGTGTAGAAAAATATTTAAATCAAAATGTAAAAATAAATTTCAAATATGTAATACAAACTTAAAATTATCTGCTATAAGAATTATTTTTGGCAGATTTCTTTAAAATCATTTTTTGGAATATTAAAAAGATAATATAACCTGCCTGCAAATGAGTGATATACTTTGCAATTATACATGTATTATTTAAATTACTATTAAAAAATAACCCTATTAATATCAAAACTATCACTCGTATAAAAAAAATTAGAAAGAGGCATTGATTTTTATAGTTATCTTGATATATATCTAACTTCAGCTAAATTTCTGATTTGTTAAATTTTCACATTTAAAGATTTAATAAATCAATTTGTACTTGGTTGTCAACATATATAAAATGCCATTCATTTATAGCTCTACAAAATTATTTTGAACTTACAATTAAATCCTGAAATAGTGATTCTAAGATACATTACACATTTCAAGGGTCCCAGATGAACTGCTATTCTATTATTATTTAGTATGATTAAATTGAACTCCTAAGAACAAACAAATGAGATATAATAGTCTTCTAAAAGGCATACTAACATTTTTTCCATACAGAAATCTTCTTTGATGATGCACAACTGAGTTTTTGTATTTCAGACAGAAAACTTCCTTTTCTTAAATATTTGTTATCTTGAATGAAAATTCGGAAGATTTCTGTTCTATATTTTTATCTAAAAAATGAGGTATTTCCTTTTTATTATTTTCCCTGAAAGAAGATGAAATTGATAGCATAATTGTCTTTTATCCTTTTACTGAGATTATTATTATTTCATTTGAGAGACTTACTGTCTTCAAAGAATATCCAAATATTTTCTGTATAAAACTATAAAATACTTTCTAACATTGGAAGCAAAAAAAAAAAGGCAAATTAAATGTATCTGGTGCTTTTCACTTTTTATTAATTCCCCTGATAACTAACTCATTACTCTTTATCCCTTACAGCAGTGTTTCTCAACCTTTCGGTATTTGCGACACAATTTTCAATCATAATTTTCATCGCGCCCCCCCCCCCCTCATAGAATAACCTTATGTACAGTAATAATACATTGTGCAGTACTGATACAATCCTATTTGTAAGTGTATTATATCAGAATAAATGCGTATGTTATTTTTTATTATTGTTAGAATGTATTTTGTTTTATTTTTCTTCCAGTAAATTCATCAATTTTTTAAATATTTTCCTTTTGATATGCCCACACCCTCCATTTAGTGTTATCACGTGCCCCACAGGTTGAGAATTGCTGCCTTACAGGACAAAACTAAAAACATTTTATCACTTTAAATAAGTTTCCTTCTCTGAAAGTTTCAATGCTGATAACTTTTGAGCAGTTCTTTTGGAGATTTACAAAAACAGACTTCAATAGCATTTTGAAATTTCATATTTAAAAAAATACCATGAAGTCCTTTTGGATAATATGCAACTGTTGATATAAAATTATCTTGACAATAGTGAAAATTCATAAAAAATCAAAAGTAATGATTATTTTCAAATATTGATACTATTCATACCATGATACAAGTAAAAAACTAAAATAACAGCAATAAAAGCATTATAAACATCACATCAAGAAATATCCACAACAGCATTGCACATAAATCATTAATATTTTTCCTCTTTTAAAACTTATAGATTTGTGTAAATAAGCAAATTCGATTATTTTTATCTGCACAATGAACAATGTATATACCTAATTGAATACTTTCACAGGACAACAAATTCACACAATCACAGTAAAGCAATGCGTATTTCATCTATTCACAGATAACAATGCAATATGTAATATTCCGCAACAGCAATAAATTTCTTTTAAGAAATCACCAGAAAGCTTAAAACGTTTGACTATTTTGTGAACACATACGAATCCAATTCAAATTTTTGCTTAGGTTTTTGGATAATTTTGTTGAAAGCTGAGCAAAGTTTTGCTGGATTATTTATTTTCTTGTTTCAGCAATTGACTTGATTGAAAGGTTAAATTGAAAGCAATTCATCAAACCACCTACATTGCAAACATAAACATTTTTCCACAGAAAAATCTTGAAGAAAATTAAGATGTATGCAATTGGTTCTCTACTTCCCTAAATCTATCAAAACTGGTTGAGAAATTCGGATATTTTCAGTATAAAAGATTTACTTGTATGGAATACAATTATTCCTCAGCAAACAAAAAAATTAATTCGTACATGTTATACCACATCTTAAATTAAAACACTACTTTTTCTCATGACTGCAAAAACAAATAATTCTAAAAACATCAAAGACTACAAACAGTACCATGAGATTTTTTTAACAAAGATCATTAAAAAATATTTAAATGCTATTCAACTTCTGGAATCTAGGAATCTATACTTGCCTAGTAAATGATTCTACTGCATGGTTTTGGTTGAAACATTTATTTTGTACATAATTCAATGAGATGTGTCCTCATGAGGTGCACTGCAAGATGACTTACCATCCCACATTTAGTTGGAAAGATTTGTGACTAAAATATATAAACAACGGAAAATCCAGAATGTTTGTTCCCACACTTCAAAATTTTCATATATTCCTTATGATTCTGAAAATCATTTAATGTGTTATTAAATAATTTTTATGAAGAAGGAATGAAACAAAAGCAACACATTATGATGAGTATCTTTAATATATGCCAACATGACATTGTTTTGGTGGCTACAAAAACGAGTGTGCAACAAATAAAAAATTGTTTTACTTTAGTTAGATTTAAGTCCTATTTTGAAGCTATTTTAGAGGTTGGGGGGGACCTTGCAATTTTAAACCATCGTTGGATAATAAGGAAGACATCCAAGCTGATACCAACCTCTATAAATTTTCGCACCACACCAATAGGGGTTTAATGTCTACTAGGTCCTTATACACAGAATATCTTTAGAGGAATTGGGACTCGCACACTATCATCCAGTCCTAAAGCCAAGACTCAACCACCAGACTACCACAGACTGCAACAAATAAAAGAGCTATAAAGACTGTGAGACACATCGGAATGCCTACCAATGGGACACTTGGAGGGTGATCACGACCTACTTTTAATTCATCAATTTAATGTAGAATACATTAAAAAGGAATATTAGTAAAGTTAGTAAAAAAAAGTACATAAAATCAACTTGAAAGTTGCTAACTTTGGAAGACTCTTGTAACCAAATAATTTTAGCTATACTGAAATATGCTTTTCAAACAGGAAATGCAGAAAAGAGAAAAAGGATTATTCTAGGTTATTTTTTTAATCTGGTTGGTTATCTAAATGAATGAGGTTCCTAAAGTACATGCAAAGACAAAAAGACCCGAGAAAAATCCTTTTTATTATGCTCCCCACTTATTTAGATAGTTTGATACATTTTTATGGTACAAGAGCCAAATCTGACCATATTGCACATATCATATTTTATTGTTGATACTTCACATACTCAACTTATTAATTTGATATTTCTATGCTTTGAAGTGCCAAGAACAAACATTCTGAATTACTCCAAAATAACTAAGAAATACTAAACTACTGAAAAGATGAGTTATCCTTCTACATTCCTCTGACATGACCAGAATTTTAATGAAGTAACAACATGGCACAGACTGCAGAAGCAATCTTTCTTCTGTGCTGCAGTTTGGAGTTGCCCATCTAATCCAAAACCTTGGAAGTACAAAGGGCACTTGTTTGAGGTGGCACTGCAAATCATATTGCATGCAAGCAGCACAGGTTAGCAGATTATGTATCATCACTACAGACAGACATCATATGACATTCTATACAGTAGCAGGTAAAAGTGGCTTGGCAAAAAACCGCAGAACATCTGCAACTACGTGGCATCTGGTATACACCATTTAGCCATAGGCAAATAATAAACGTTAAACTCCACCAGAAGACTGAAGATGGTAAATCTGAATTGGCACAAACTGCAAACGGGCAATTTGGATATAACCCTTGCTGCAGACAGACACCTGTTATTGAGCCACTGAATTATGATGGATCTTGTTATGTTCCTCCAGATGGGTGGAGCTTGTGAAGGTGGCTTGGCAAAGACTGCAGTAAAAAGAGTCTTTCTTAGTATGTTGAATGAGATGGACCTCAACTTCAGACCTCAGCTCAAAAGTCTCAGAACAGAGTGGGCACTTATTTGAGTTGTTGGAAAGGTGTTGCAAGATGTGCCGCCGCATGCTGCCTTTCTGCGAGTAGCAACGGTGGCATACAGGACATTTATGTGGCCTCTCTCCAGTGTGGTGCAACATGTGCAGCTGCACACTGCCCTTCTGCGTGAAACCCTTGTTGCAAACAGGACACTTGTAAGGCCTTTCTACTGAGTGAACTAGCATGTGCTCTCTTAAGACACTGGGTAGTAATGTCACAAATGGACAAACGTTGCACTTATATGGATGACTAGAGTTGTTCAAGACATCTTCTGCAAGTAGTTCATGCTTCAAATTGGAGTAAATGGTATACAGTTCAAAATCACACGTCCGATTTCTTCTAGTTCCTAATGAAGAGAAATACAGGTTTTAAAAGATATCTGACATGTACAAGGCATGTTAATGTTTTCGTTTCTTGAGTTGAGAAATAGCTAAAGTAGCTCTACATATACAGTTAATTATTAAATTTATTGCTAAAAATATACAGAAAATAAAACAAAGGTATAGTTAAAATTAAAAACCATAAACATTATCTAGTAATATTCATAAAACCAAAAGTTATCTATAGGAGTAAGAAACAGATTTTAGAATAACAATAAAGACTTATCACAAATAATAATAAATTAAACTAGCTTAATAATATATATAGTTTAAAGATGTTAGATTTTTTTCTTAAATTTAGCTAATCAAAACTTTAAAAATACTTAAAAATTGATGGATAATTTAATTTTAATAAAAACCTAATTTAAAAATCTATTTTAAAATAAAATAAACTTGAAAAATAATCATCTAAAGTAAAATAACATAATTATATTAATATAAACATAATATTGATATGAAACGTTAATCTGGATAAGTTAAAAAAAGTAAATACCAAATCTAAACGACTGGCATGACATTCATCAGCAATGATCATGAAACAAAATATTTTTATATTCCATGCTATATCATAAAAACCATTAGAAATAAAAATCAGCACTATTAAAGGAGAAAAATAAAGATACATAACAAATATCATTTTTCCAGGTAAAAAAAAACTAAATATAAATTAAGGAGATATTAACACGGAAGGGAAAGAAAAAATATGAAAATAAAAATAAATAAAACATTTACAACATAACAACACTTTGCACATTAATAAATACAAATCTGTTTTACAAATTTAAGTAGCATATATAATTTATTTCCATCTAATGTTCAAGAATAAAAAACTCACACAGCACATTTGTTCTAAAAACGTAATGAATAGGGAAAAAGTAGGAAAATAAAGAGAATGAAAAAATTATAATCAATTACAAAAAAAATTAAGAGATCAGAAGTCTTACAATTGAAAGCTGAAGTGTTAACAACCCTGACAACTGAAAACAGAAAAATTGGAAATAATGAAACAAGAAATTAAAAAAATAAATCAACATACATTACAAACAAAACAAAATTATTAGAAATATAAAATATTAAAATATAAGAATTTCCATTTATTGAATTAAATGTCACATTAACAAAACCCTTTCTTTTTGCTTAAAACTCTTTTGCATTCTGATGTATTTTTAAGGAAAATTAGTATATTTATTTTCTTTTCCCTCAATGCACAAAGCATTCAGATATAAAACTTCCTCTCAGGGAACTTTTACACCTGAATAAAATTTTTAACCTTTAAAAAAAAGAACAAAAGGAATCTAAACTGCTTCCAGTAAAACTCATGTAATAAATTTGACACTACAAAATTGATTTAAGATTTTGAAGATTAAAAAAAAAAGATTTCACATTGAAGTATTTATTCTGCATTCATAGTACTTAATTAAATAACAAAACATAAAAGAAATCCAGAACTCTACAAACATTTGATTTTAGAGGCTGTTTCAAAATTTTATCACTGAAATTTAAAATTTGCATTGAGTATAGTATATTAAAAAAAAAAAACTTTCATTGAGTTAATAAAATTATACTAAATGATAAATAGCTATTATTTCCCTTATATAATTATTTTTGCTTATACCTCCAAAAATATGTTTACTTTAGATTCTATAATAAAAGGTATTTATTGTATTTCCTTAATCATGTCACATAATCAACTTGATTAGGAACAGCTTTGACATATGGCATCACTGGAGATATTTTGTTATTTGGTGACTTTTTTATTGCATAAACAAACATGGCGTCAGTTGTGTTGCCTAAACAAACATGGTGACTGTTTTTTGCATAGCCAAACATCATATCATGGTTTGCGCAATAAAAAAAGTCGCCAAATAACGAAATATAGCCAGTGATGCCACATATTGATGCTGTACCTTTGATTATATAGTAAAAATGATTATTAAAAGTATATGAAACTAAATGTAAGAAAGATAAAAATAAAATATAAACCAACTATAACTTTAAAAGCTAAATATATATAGTGCTTTTAGCAAAAACCGAAAAGAAAAATTAAACAGTATGTTTCTTGTTTTTCAAGACAGGCAAAAATAAAATGAGGAAAGAAAAGGATACCTAATAGATTTAAATGAGTAAACACTGTTTTTAAAATGCTATAATTTAAATGTAAACACATTAAAAAACTGTTTGTTTTTAGTTTGAAAAAATTTGAATAATTCTTTAAAAATACGTGGTTTCTATTATATATTTACAAAACACAAAATTGCAAAGAATTTGATTCTCTTAATTAAAATACACTAAAAACAAATGCATCAAGCTAATAAAGATATAACAATTTATTCAAATGCAATTTAATTATAAAGCCTGTAAAGTTTCATAAATTCCTTTTAAAACAAGAAGTCATTAAAGTAATGACAAATATTACAAATCAAATGGTAAGACTACAGATGGTGAAAAGATTTTCCCTGATATGAATTCACAGATATCAATGATTTGAAGCTAAGCTAACGAAAGGTAGACAAGACTTTAAATAAAGTTAAACAATATTCAGTAATGAAAAATATATATCCACTTCATATGAATAAAATAAATGAAAAATACAGCAATATTTTAGATGCTTAATAATACTGTTTAGACATGCATGTACAATGTTTTTAGAAAGTGTTAGAGAGAAATAAAATCAATATTCTGAAATCAAAGAAATATTTGTTGGCCTAAAACAATAGAGTATCATATATGCATAACTTTAAAAGCAATGAAATGCAACAATAATAAACATGGATTGTTTTTCCAGTAAATCTATATCAATTACATAAAACGTTGTTTCATTTTCCAAATGAAACCATACCATTACATTTAAACATAACATTGCATTTAAAATAAACTAAGAGATGCAATACATTATGATTTATACAATTCATGAATTTAAAGTTTAGCAATTTTTACTTATTATCTTTTCTGAAACAAAAGGTCTTTCTTCCTAAAGAGTATTTACCATAACAGAACATAATAAAAATCCTTTGTGAAATTTCTTTTTCCTGAAAGCAGCAATACAAAATGACAAATGATTTTTTAAAAAAATGTTATAATTCAAATAACAAATAAAATGCAATATTCATAAATAAACAATTCTGCATAATGCTATTTATCATAATAATGTTTTTCCTCTTTAATATTCCACTTCCTCTTTCTTGAGCAATATTAACCCTTTCAGTCCCAGTGATGCCATTTGGAATCATCATTTTCATTATTTTTTTTTGTTCGGCATCTAAACCTGCCTCCGAAACCAAATGGGCATCATTAAATTCTTCGTATTTTCCTCTTTTCAAATATATTTTTATTCTTACCAATAAACGACTGCACTATCGATTTTATCTATTCAAAATTTGCCTTTCTGAACTTACATTCATTCAGCAACAAAAAAAAGCAAAAAATAAAAACCAACTTTAACATAATTGAAATGAAATTACAGGTTAAATTTCATTCTTATTATTTTTAAATATGTTAAAATATTTTACTTGGGCTGTTTTTTCATAAATACTTATTTTAAAATTTGGGTTTTGCCAATGGAATGATGCTAATTGTGGAATCACTTTGAATTTTAATTTAAAAAATTAAAATGATTTCGTTTTCTTTTTGAACTTTCATCTTAGGCCCAAAATGAGTACATTTCGCAAGTTTCAGAATTTTAGAATGAATAACAAATTCTTGGGACTGAAAGGGTTAAAACACATTATTCATGAGCATTCACATAGAGTTCAGAGCCGAACTATGCATATTCAGGTGTTTCATCAATTCTTTTTCTTTTCGATACTTCACTTTGCATACGGGGCACTCCTCTTTACTCTGAGCAAAATGCATGGTCATGTGGCGAAGGCTGTTGCCTTTCTGACTGAAACTCTTGCTGCACACAGGGCAGTGGAAAGGTCGTTCACCTGTGTGCTTCCGAATGTGGTTGCGGAGGTTAAATCCAGAATGGGCAACATACGCACAGTGCATACAGCGAAATCGTGGCTCGTGCAGAGGAACGAGGGCTTGATTAAAACCAGAAGCTTGCACATGAGAACTCTCTAGAAATTAAATTTTTAAACAGTCAGCATACAAGTTTATATATATATGTGTGTGATATTTTAATTTTTTAACTTTCTTTAACTATTTCTAACGATACCTCATTTTTAATGACTTCTACTTCCATTGTAATAAGCGCAATTTTACTTCCACTTCGAATCACGAGTCTACCGGGAAAATCCCCTTTTGGGGGTACTTAAAACTTTCTGTGCATTCCTATCTGCCCCTTTTTTTTTATTTCAAAATGTAGGCTGACAACAACAGTGCATTATCTCTTTAATTCTGATCATGGATATTCTGAAACTATGATTCGTTTACATATAGAAAAATAATCTACAGTATTGTCTACAACGTAATGAATGGATTGAGTTAACTACTGTCTTTTTCTTGACTCGGATGCTCTACATTTCACCTTTAATAATGATGTTTCATATTACATAAAAGAACAATTTTGTTTAGTATTATGTATGTTTTTTTTTTCTTTCTTTATGTATTGGCTATAGCCAGCAGCATTTTTTCGAACTTTAATTATAATAATTGGTTATGTAAAAATTATGAATATATTGTTTTAACAAAAAGCCCTTTTTCTTAAAAGATCATGCAAAAGTGGCATTTTTCACGCATAATACGTAAATCCAAATGCTAAAGACTATACATGCGCAATGTGTACACTTTTGAATCTGGGTCTGGTTCATTTGGCAGTGCTAAAGCGGAGCAAACTGTCGTAGTAAAAGAATTAAAAGGAAATACAAACAAATTCAATGAAGAAGAAAATGAATATATATTGTATAGTTAAACAAAATGTGTGTGTATATATTATAAAAGTATAAAAAAAAGACTTGGGAACTATAAATGATTTGTAAGCAGTTTTACAATTTTTTTTCTCCATTTTTAATATTAGCCAAACTTACAACCGAAAAAAAAATAATAGAAAAAAATCCCTCTGACAGCAAAGGGAAAATAAAAGTAACAATACCTCTTTAGATAAATGAATATGCTTTATTCAGTAATATAACCACATGATTGCAAGTACTACTGATCTTATGAATGCAAAGAATCAAGGATTGGAAAGTTTCATTTCACCATTCTTTCATGCACAGATATACAGTTGGCATGACACTCTTACATATTTCCATGACATTTCAATCACTTAATTAACTATCTTTACTGCTGTGTATTGCCATAAATATTTAAGATGAAATTCCCACGTATTTAAAAAGAAACAAGCCACTTCTGGGGGAATAAAACAAAAATTATTTAAGTAAAATAGATTGGAGTATTTATTTATAAATTTTCATAATCTCATAAAACAATACAAACTACTTAAGTGCTTGAAAGAATGGAAGCATATCTATGAATGATGACAATAAAATTATTAAATACAGTAAATTCTCGATTATCCGGCATTCAAGTATCCGGAAAGCTGAACTAACCGGAAAAATTAGAAAATGAGTTTTTCTAAAAATTTTACATCCACGCACCAAAATTTAGCACTCGCGCCAGCGCCGTTCCATTCACACGGACAATTTATTTCTGGAATGCAACGTCCGCTCTGCACGGAAGGGCGTAGAAGAAGAAAAAAAGCAATATACAGTACTGTAGCATACATAGACTTGTTTTATGGGGGTTCAAAAGCAAAAGTGAGAAGCAATAATAATGAAAGGTCCTCACCTTTTGCCAAAAAACAAGACCTACAAATGAAATCGACAACCAAAAAAAAGGTTGTAGTGGCTGAATTATAACTCATGCAGCATTTTAACATTTGTTTGTAAATATCGTTTTCTTTTTATTTAAAGCATTTATTTATTATCATATTTACTTTTGTTCATCATATTATATTTTTTGTGGCAACAGTAGAAAAATGTAGTTTTTAGAATTAGTTTTCTTTTAGAAATAGATTCTTCTAGAAAAGAAAGAAATAAATCGTTTTAAATGGAGCATTCACAGTTTATTATTTGATACGTCAAACAAGTTCATGTTACTTCTTTCATGTTTAAATAAGAAGAAGCCAACAAGGTAAAGGGATAGAATCGGTAAAAAAAAAAAAGCTCATGGCGGGGGTTACTCAAGATTTGCAAATCTCTTTCTTTTCCTTTATTTATTTACTCTCCAAATACCGGCAGATGTTGATTCTGATTACGTAATATCACGTGCGGGAGAATTGGAAGTGTGCGTATTGCACAATAACCCTTGCGATTTTTTAAAAAGATAATTAGTTTTGATATTCAATCTGGGATTTGTTTATGATCACTTAAAAGAGTTTTATTATCCTTGCCGAGTAGAATATTTTTCAGTTTCATCGCCTTTTTTTATATGTGTATATTTTTACAATCTCTATATTTACTGTAAAAATTCAGCTACAGATTATACTGTTTTTTTATCATCAATGTTAAATTAAAATCTTCATAATATGTTTTAGAAATGCAATGTTATGAAAGATACAGAAGTATTTTTAAAATTTATTTAATGCACATTTCAAAATGACAAAAACAAATTATTTGGCCGAAAATATCTAAAAAAAAAGGCTACAATCTACCCCCACCCCCATTTTTCCCATCACACTCAACTATCCAGACTTTTCAGGTATCCGGAAATTGGCGTTTCCCGAGTATGCAGGTTAGTTAAGCTTTTACTGTAAGTATTAAAGTAGATAATGACAATAAGGATAAAGATGAACATGTGTAAGGAACCAAAACAAAAAAGATAATTGAAAGCTTTCCAAAGATTCATAACATAATACTCATCTACGTCAAGCAAGAAGCGTTACTGCCTATATTAAGAATTTTTGAAGCTAACATGAACATGACTAGTGAATTCCTAAGATCTCATTTTAAAGCACATACATATGCACAATTTGTTCCACAAGGACCCACTCCCAATGCACAATAAAACACGGAGAAGCAATTCTCCATACATATATCAAATTTCTCAACAAAATGCCAATATCAGAATCCATTATCGATAATGAAAAGTTTTACTGGAGATTCTTTCTTTTTGATATTGGATTAAGTCTTTTGCTAGATCATAAATACGCCTTACCAAATGTGGAAACAAAATTTAAAAATATCCTAGAGAGGTGCAAAGTGAGTAATAAGGTGTCTCTGCAAGGTTGACTTTTGCGTAAAACGTTTATCACAGTTTGGGCAGGCGTGTGGCCGCTCCCCTGTATGAGTCAATAAGTGATCACGTAGTCGGTACTTCTGGAAGGTGGTGTAGGAGCAGAAAGGGCATTTCCTGATTTGTTGGGTCCTTTTCCCGAGGCCCATCAGCGCAAACTGCTCCATATCCACTGATGAAAACTGACATTCTGCAAAAACAACAGTTAAAGTAATTCCTTTCTTTGCATAATTTTTATAAGAAAATATTAAAACTAGTAAAAAGTATTAGCCAAAATGTGAGCATATGTATATACATATAGAATAAATTAAGTGAAATTCATACAGAGTTTCCATTTTTAACCCCTTTGTATTCAAACAGCACCATTTTACAAGGTGCCTTGTTTTGATATTATTTGATTTCATAAGTCATGAAAAAATCACAGAATTACAAGTTGTTACTGAGTAATTTTTTTGAATATACAGTTATATTTTTCAGATCATGAACTAAAATGAACCCTTATATTTGCATGAATTACTAAGCATCTAATTATTTTTCAAGGTGCAAAAGATTAAATAATTCTTTTGTTTTAGGCATTGTATGATCATAATTACAAGCACCTTCCATGAAAGGCAGAAACTAAAGAAAGGGAAAATAAAAAATACACTCAAAGTATACAATTGTATTTACTTGAAAGTATAGTGACAGATTATGAGCTTTTAAATGAATTGATAAATTATGAGCAAATCATAACTCCAATTTGGATTACATGATTAATCTATCTTGTGACAAAAAGCAGAATACACTAAATATGAATGGATCAAAAGAAAGGTATATTTAGATCAGAAATAATTTATCACATATATGTTGAGAGAAACAGTTAACATTTCTCCTCAGATGGAAGAATACTACAGCATTTTAAGCTGAAAAAAAATGTGAAAATAATAAGTTCACTTCTAGGAATAGAACAAGGAATAAACTCAATTTCTGAATAACTTTGGTTTTCAGTTTGCCAGTTTCAACTAATAAAGTATAATACAATGGAGATAATAATAGAAAAAAAAAATTCTCCTTTGTTTAAAGTATATTCATTGAATGGTCTTTTTTAATTTTTTATTGTATTTAACAATGATATGATACAGCTGAGCTTAAGAATAAAATTAACAATTTTATTTCATTTCAAATGCTTTTGAATTAATTCTTACAAGCTTTGAAAACATGGTTAAATGAGCTTTAAAAACATTCTATAAAATAATGGAATTAAATAATTATAAGATAGAATTTATGTCTAAAAATTTGCCAAAAGTGAACATTAAAAATCAAATTAGTTATCATTTCTCTAAAAAATTCCAAAATAAACCATTATCTTTTAAATTACACAAGTTGATTTTCAGAAAATATGGAAATTAATAATTTATAAGAATAAAATATGTAAAAGAAAATAAAATTAGAAAATGAATTAATAACACCTGATAATAAATATGTAAATAATTTAATTAGCCATTCCCTTTACAGATTTAAACTGCTACTGTCCCTTAATTAACTATTAAAGTATTAGATCAAAAAAAGTTTTTGATTTTTTTCAGCTAATCACAATAGTCATAGGCATCATGTAGAGAAATAAAGAAGTACATTTAAAATATCATGAATATAGAAGGAAGTATTATTAGAAGACAAAAATTGAATTAGCTATTATAATAAAACACCAAAACTAAAGGACATTTGTTAGATACCTTGAAAATGATTTATAAAGAATTTATACCCTTTTTGAGCTAGATGCCCCTTTTATAACAGTTGTAGTAAATGTCGACTAGGGTGAATTTTCAAGTCGAAGCAAGGTTTTCAAATGATACTAATTATTATATCATGAATCTAATATACATATTAACAGTTTAAGAATAAATTGTTTTTCCAGTAAAAGATGTCATAATTTGCATAAATTGTAAGGAACAAAATTCTTTGGGACTTCTACAGTAACTGAATATTTTACAAAAGTAAAAAGCAAAATTTAACAAACAACAAATAGCATTATTTGAATTTTTATTTAATATATTTATAAAATTTGTGAAAAGGCATTATATCAATAAGAAGAAAAGTTAAATAGTGAATTGAATAACCCATCTACTGCCTAAATTTGGCACATAAATATTGAAGCATAGATAGGGACAACTTTACAATTATATTACATTCTGAAATAGTTCAAACATTTGGAAGAGGGGGAAAAAATAGTAAAACTTCCAATATTTATACTAATTTATTATTAAGTTATATATACCAAAATAAAATCTATTTTAAGAGAAACTGCGCTAAGTTTCCGTTGAATCTAACACAAAGCACAATGTTCATGTTGAATCCTAGAATAAATACGATGAAAAAATAAATAACTTAGAGCAAAAGCTAAATGATCTTTATTGCAAGAAAAGTACATTAGTCAAAACTTATCAATTTTTAACATGCATATCTTCATTTTAAAAAATATTTCCATGAATTACAAAAAAGAAATTTTGTAGAATATGTTTTGCCTAAGGAATAAAACATGCATATACAGTACAAACTTAAAAAAGCAATATTGTTTTTATAATATAGCATTATTAATCATAAGTTTAAAAACATGTCTTCAAAATATAGTAAACGAAATCACCATATAATAACCAAAGTAGTTTCATAAAATAGTTTGATTTTGATTAATAACTTTTCTTTAATGAACTTCGTTTCTAGAAGAGAAAAATATTCATTTTATAAACATTGGATCTCATCATGTTTACAAATTAATACAGCAAATTATTACACAATGTTACCCAGAAATCTATTTATTATTAGTGCACCTTATTACGAACTTTAATCTGTTGCAAATATCAACATTGAGTCAAAAGAATATTTATAATTCATCCCTTAAAAATAACAAAACACAAGCGAGATGTTTCGATGAATTGTTTTCAAACTGTCAAGTCTGCAAATATGGCAAAAAGTGTGATGCCACTCACAAGAAATGTTAAGATACTTTCATGCTCCATACAATTTCATCGACCATCTGTCGCACAAGAATTATCGAAGCGGTCTATTCTGGTACCCCCGGTTGGGTTGGGAGACGTCACTTTTTCCGTTGTTAACGTGCGGAAAAAGTGTCGGGCTCCAAATCAAACCGGGGGTACCAGAATAGACCCGGAAATCAAAGCCGTATTACGTAATCACCGCAATTTAATGTAAATAAACAAAACAGAAAACGCGTCCATGGGAGAGAATTCTACTTTGTTAATATTCATTAAAATGGCTTACCAATGTAATTCCAGGTAAAGCTAAGTTAATGGAACTTTAGAGTCAACTTTTGGACACCCCCAAAACATATCTACCAACATACTATTACAATTGGGGGTACCAGAATAGACCCGTTGCTTTTCAGATTAGAATGAAAATCCCCTCTAATAGACCGCATGACCAAAGCTCAAATAAAAATGCACACATAAACTACTAATTATCTCAGTCTGTGAAAATCCCGTAGGGTCACGTATCCCTAGTTTCTCCTACGACACTCAGAATATCAAACAACATTGTAGAGGTACCGTACAATATCTTGTGCTTATAGGGGTGCCACTACAAGTTTTAACTGTCCTGTTACTGTCAGTGACACCAAAAGGCAAATTAAAACCATTTTTCAATAAAATTGGCACACTCAGCAGAACCTTAAAGAAACAAACAAAATTCTCTCCAATAAACATTTCATTGACTGTTAGTCTAATCTGGTCAACCGAAATCCTGGTACATTTCTCACCCCATTAAGAATTGCTCACACTTGATTAATGCATAAGCATTTGTTGTTGGAAAAAATCACTCTTCTCGGTACAGTATGCAAGTGTTGGTTGTACACATTCTTAATAAAATGCCCAAATTTCAGCTATATTGTTTGTACAGACATACTTCATCAAGCTCCCTATCTTTTTACTTTCTTAAAACTTTTACCATTTGATGTGAATGGTTTGGAATATGTTTTCGTGTACTTTTTTTGCTGCAGAAACAGAATTTTTGAATTGAAATTTTAAAAAGTTTTAGAATACACCATGTACTTAGTGCAGCATAATCAAAAATGTTTTCAATGGTTAGCACATCCATCAAAATGCACAAAACTCATTCCATGAATTTCTCAATTACAATTAGAAAAAATATCACATTCATTATAGAAGAAAACTCCACAATGGCAAACTGATGCAATTTTTCCTAACATACATAACAAACCTATGAGATTTCTAAAACTTGCTACAGTCAGTGGTAATTCATGTTGAGATTAAGAAAAAAGATACATGGAGTAGCATGATTCCCCAGATGAAGCAATTAATCCATTTAAATAAAATTAAGTTTTAAACGTAATAAATAAATATAATGCATAGTAAATCTCTGTTTTTAAAACAAGACCTGTTTAATTTCATTTTGCCAAAGTAAATTAAAAAATAATAAGGTCTTTAGATTTTTAAAGAAACAAAAATAACATTTATTTCAGACCAAATAAAATACTTATAACATATGAAATATTAATGTAAAAATTAATACAACTTGATTTCCCTTGCTTTAAATTTGGTAGATTTATTTACTATCTCTCACTTAAATTTAAGCACTTGCATAATTTACTTTCTATTGAGAGCAACATTAATTGAATTTTCTTTCTTGTCACATTGCTCATTTTAAATAGTTTATTATAATAAGGTGAAATACTACATTTGAAGAACAAGCCGGATATCAATGAATTTTCTTTCCTGCCAGAGAAAATTATTTATTATACTTAAGCTAAAATGAATAGGTTGAGTTTTAATCACTGTAAGAATATTCTAAATGATCAAATATACAGCATAACCATGATGAAATATATTGTTACAATTACTTAGCAATTTGTCTCATATAGGCAAGGGTGTAATGGGGCAGGAAGGTACCAAAACAACTTTTTTTTACAAGAAATAGGGTCAGGTAGAGTGAAGTGCTCAAACATGAATTAAAATGCTAAAACTTTGTAATGAATATTGGTATGTGAATGTAATTTTTTTATTTTAGCTATTAACAGTTAAGCACGAAGTTTAACATTCAAAATTATACTAATTCCAACATTTTAGTACAAGAAAACACCCATTTTGTTTATGTATAGGTTTGAAGTTGGAATACCTAATTTAACTTCTCTCCTACATTTTGTTTAATTAAGTTTTCATTAGATTTGCTCTGCAGAAAGCTTCATATAGATCTTAAGAATATTTCCTCATTAACAGACAAGCTGAATTAATTACAGATATTATTTTATAGTAATTTAAGTAAGATGGGATGAAGTGCTCATAGGGATAGGCTTAATACGCATCACCATTTTAAAATTACTTAAGCTTAATTTCTTAGACAGATGTTAGTTAAATATTAATTTAAGATATACTACATATTGTAATTAATGATATGAAACTGGGTAACCCCAATTTTTGTGTCAAAATCATCACATAATGCATATATAAAATCAGCCCAAAAAAGGATGTACTTTTTAGTGCATCAGGCAAATGATTTCATACCACCTTTTATTATTTACAAAGGAGCTCATTTATATGAGCAACAGATTAAAGGTAATGGCTTTATGCAATTTTCTTTAGATTTCCAAAAACCTATTCTTTTAATTTATGATGGGCACGGAAGTTACATGACTTATGGAACAATAAAAAAGGTCATGCATAATTGCACTATAATTTTGTGCTTGCCACCATACATGAGTCATGTCCAGCCATTAGATGTTTGAGTATTTTGCCCTTTAATAAAAGCTTGGAAAGGGATCTTTAAAAAAAAAATTGGTCCAGGAACATTGATTGCAGAATATTTTACTAAGTGTTTTCCTATTTTTTAAAAAATATTATCGATTGCTTCTTCCAGAAAATGTAATCAATGATTTCAAAGGCCATGGAATGTTGCCTATTAAGAGGTAGGAAGAGTGAAGCATACTATATATCTGAAACAGAATTTCAACCTACCATAGTTGAGTCTACTGTCAATTTGAATGGAAATCCAGAACCAGGGCCATCTCTTACAGATAGTTTAAATCTAGAAAATGGTGAAATTTCAGGTATAGCTATACTACATAGTTCTGCCTTTAAAAGATTTGACATGAGCTGTACTTACAATTCTATAACCAACTGTTTCAGCTGTACATAAAGCGACCATATAGTAAAAAACAACAAAAGAAAGTTGCAAGAACACAGATAAAAATATGCAAAGACTAAATAAAAAGCAGAAAATGTCTTTTATTCAGTCAAGTGAATCCACAATAACCAATAATCATTTATCACAGTATTTCTACAGGGTTTTTGCAAAATATGAAGGGGGAATCAATCAAAGAGTTTATCGGGCAGGTTTTTGATAAAATAGGAAATTCACTGTCAATAAAGTATTTAAACTCGAGACTTTTCTGAAAATCATGACATTGTTGGAATGGAAGAGTCAGATATCCTTAAAATTCTTGATTAGATAAATTTTGATCTATTAAAAATGTATAATTTGATCAAATAAATCTTGTTTTCTTGAAATGACAGTTGAAACTATATTGAGTTTTGTTAAATATTAAAACAACTTTGCTTACTTATATGTTCTTATGCTTATTTTTTTTAAATTATAACCACTTTATCCCACCCCATGAGGTAAAATGGTCATAAAAACATGTGAAAAAGAAGATGTCATAAAATTGCTTAAGCCAATTTTTTTTCTATAATTCTAATGCAATGTATTCTTCAATAATGTAATGTAAAATAATAACAAAAAAATGAGAAGTATTTCAACAAATTCTTATATTTATAATCCAACAAAGTTTAAAAATGTGAATTTTATGACCACTTTACCCACCTGACCATAATTTTAAAAAAATTCTAAACACAGCGCAATGTTTGTCACCCAGATTCGAGTGTTGTGGTACTGCTTTTAGAGCGTCCTGGCACTGCTTATTTTGCGACTATACCACTTCATATAGGCAACTACAATTTATTATTATTTCTTCTCTGCCCAAGTTCTTGTGTGCTTGAGAAGACAGGCAATAAATTTGGCTAGATTTCATAGCCTTATAACAATTTTTGTTCTAAGCATAAGGAAGCGCAATGCAGGGCCCCAATAGCTGCAGGCACATGCGAGTTGAGCGACCTTACAGCAGCCATTGCCAACAGCAGGGGAAAAGATACACAATACCAATGCTGAGATAGCCTAATTTATTCAAAATAGTTAGTCTTAAACACCAGTAATAAACCCTTGTATAACATGCTAACCTATAAAGTTATGACTAGATCTCACACAATGCAATAGACCGTCCCATATTACATATACAATAAATTTAATATTTTCATGTTTGTGTTTAGAAAAGCAGATGTATACACTTACCTGTTTATATATGAAATACAAATCTGACAGATTTGAAAAAAGTAATATCTAACTATCAATAAAGAAATTAGAGACAAGTTTGTCCTATAGCTCATGTCATGTATAACACAATATCCTATTGCCCAGAACGTACCTCTCATGTTTTACAAGTCTATTTTACTGTTTAGAAAAACTCTGTTTTTAAAATTCAAGTTTTTATCTTCATGTAACTTCCATTAACGATAACATGGATAAGACACATTGTATCACTGACATTGCATGAATTATTTATAATACCTTTATAGTATCAGCTTGAATTGCCATCAACTACAGTTAAAAATGCGTTATAAAAACAGTCTTCAACTTTCCTCAATTAGAGGGCAGATATTATGCTTTTGTCAATTAGCTAAATTGTCCAATAATTAAATTAACTTATAAAATTTATTACCAATAAAAATCCATTGTATAGTTAAAACTTGTAGAGATAAACTGCTCAAAACTTTTTAAAGACATCTTTGGTTTATATTTTTTTAGATATTCAACATAATACGATATACAAGTTTTAAAAATAGAATGCAAGATATATTGTACTTCCTCCTCCTTTTGTATTTCAATTCCAAGCCAAATTCTCTTTCAAAGCAATTTTTAAAAACTAAATACATGTTTACTTTAGACTGTTTATAACTATCTTCTGGAAATCTATCATTTTATGGAAATGCAAGTGAACTTCTTGTACAAAAACTCAATTTTTCTATTTTGTACAAATGAAAAGAAACGGCAAGACATCTTTGATTTGTATATATATTTTTTTTAATATTCAACATAATATGATATACAAGTTTAAAAAATAGAATGTAAGATATATTGTACTTCCTCTTCTCCTTTTGTATTTCAATTCCAAGCCAAATTCACATTTAAAGCAATTTTTTAAAACCTGTTTATAACTGTCTTCTGGAAATCTATCATTTTATGAAAGTGCAAGTGAACTTCTGGTATAAAAACTCAAATTTTCTATTTTGTACAAATGACAAAGAAACTGCAAGAGAAATCGCTGTTGATCATAAACAAAAAACTTCAAAAATGTTTTAATTTAATTACTTAACAATCAATGGTCAGCCATATTAAAATACTTGCCTAATTAGTAAGTACCAAAACCTATTAGATTGAATCCTCTGAAAAGTTACAATCAAGGTAATGAAAAAACAGTTTAATGAACACATTAATTTTTCAATTTTTTATGATATGTCATCATGAGAGATTGAGAAATCTCTTCCTTTAATCTCTTATGATGGCAATGAAAAAGCTTTACATATTTCAATTGCAATAAAGAAGAGGTAAATTTAAACCAAAAGATTTGAGTGATCTCTAATTTTAAGTAATTACTCATCTACATTACTACATCTAATACTCACACTCTCAATACGAGTGGAAAGTACATAGTTGATTCATTAATGATATATCATGACCATTTATTTTAACTCTTTATTATAATATAATAAGTATATATATATATATTCATAAACACAAGAATAAGAAATTAAAGCACAAGATTATAAAAATTAATTCAATAAACTCTTCTCCGAGTAAGAAACCCTTTTAAGAGTTTCAAGCAAAGAAACATTGAACACTTAAAATTGTGTATACTGAAAGAGATGCAACATCAACACAAAATAGGTTTTTGAGAAACCATGTCTGTTTACAATTTTTTTTTTAAAGAAAAACTTTCAAAACCTTAAAATAATACACAACATATTTAGGAAATGATAAAATAACGTTTGATTCCAAACTCAATAATAAATAAGAAAAACAGCAAAAAGAAGTATAACACTCATATACATTTTAAGAAAGATAAAAAAAAAAAAGATGCAGAATCTTTAAAATACTAAGAAATTAATACAAGACTGGATTATAAAAGGTCTAAACCAAGATTCCATAAACTTTTCTTATTTACAAGCCTTTTTCGTCTTGAAAAATATTTTGTGATGAAGCTTTTCAAAATGCCAAAATTTCAATTAAGTAGGGAAATGAAACTGGCTAATGTATCAATTTTTAAGAAAAAGAAGTTAAATATATTTATTCAGAAAATGTTCAGAATTGTAGCTTTTTGAGTTAATTCAGCTAATCAATATTCAAGAATGTAATGAAAGATTGCACAATTTCGTAGTTCTACTAACAGAGTAGGGTCCACCATTCAAAACCATCAGTAGGTATAAATATATTTATCAAAACTGAAGGCTCTTCAACACAATTATTGGAATATTTTTACGAGTGGATTTTTTTCCTCAGATTACTTAATTTTTATTAATTAGAACTAGCACTTCTTTTAAAAATTTTGGAAGGCAAAGAACAACCTTCTCCTTTCTTTGATCTGGTATTTAAGGCAGTGATTCATACATAGCAGGTAGTATTAAAAACTGAGAAACATCAATTTTTTCTATTAACATTGACAGAGGGCAATTATTTCTTTTAGCAGTTTCGGCCCTTGAAGAAGCTCTTTTAGTTTTTGTTGATTTGTTAACAACAGAAATGCAATTTCCTTTTCCAGATTTGACTGAACTTTTAACTTCAGGAACCTGCACTTTCTTTCCACTAGCAATTTCAGAACTTGAAGTTTTCTTCGATCTGGTAATTATAGAGTTGGATACCCTTTCAGAAGAGTTGGCTGACAAAGATCGAGACTTTTTTGCAGATTTTTGTAGCTCAGACAGCCGTGCTTTCTCAATTCCACCAGTTCCACAAATTGGATCAGATTTTTCATTTGCAGAACTAGAGCCAACTTCAGATACAGCACATTTCCTCTTATTGACATTTGAGGATTCAGGGACACCAACATCTGGATCTAGACCAGAATATGCTAAAAGAAGGTTTAAAATGTCAGCATTACTAAGATGTTTAATGATGAAAAGAACTGCATCCGAATACAAAAAAGTTGTTTTCCCATTGTGCCTTGCATGGATTCCCAAACACAGAACTTTTTTAAGTAAAGCAGGTCTATGTAACTTAGAGGCAATGACATCACGATAGATAGGGTAACCTTTGGTAGTTGAAACATCAAGTATATGATTGAGTGCAATTTCTGTGCAACTGGCAGAAGTCAAAGGCATTGTATTGAGCCAACCAGATATTACAAAAGCATAGAAAGGGATGTTTTCATGAAGTAAAGTGGATTTCATTACCTTGACTTCAGCATGACAATCATTTATATAATTCATTAAGATGGGTAGACAACTGGGTGGATGTTTAGGTTCTCTCACTATATTGTTCTCAAAGACATACAGAATCAGAGACTTTAACGTCTCCGTTTTAATTTTCGACAATCGTTCCATATCGAAACATCAATTCGATCGTTTCTCCTAAGCACACAGCCGTATGAAAAGGTGATACACCTGCATCATCGAAAATATTTATTATAAGACAGAGCCGATCCAAAATAACTTTGCTCACAGAAAACTTCAATAGAATTTTGACAGGCCGAAACGAAACAACGGAATACAGGTT
>BGPR01002086.1:149734-167085 GCA_013235015.1 Araneus ventricosus
AAAAAGTTTGGTGGAAAAATTTTT
The DNA here is from genome assembly GCA_013235015.1 of Araneus ventricosus. NCBI lineage: Eukaryota > Metazoa > Arthropoda > Arachnida > Araneae > Araneidae > Araneus > Araneus ventricosus. The sequence goes on from BGPR01002086.1 coordinate 149,759, forward strand.
ATTTGGAGGCCTAGCGCAAAAGTTAGATGGGTGAAATTTGGAATATCCGTATCCAGTTCCACCAGTATTTGGATTTCCGTATCCAGATCCGTTATTTTTGCAGATTAAACTGTCCTGTTTGTACAAATTTTGTACAAGTAGGCCGCAGGACATGCAAAGACATCGTTCAAGTTCGTTTCGGCGCTCTTCACCAAACAGCGTGTTAGCACCGGCATCGAATAATCCGAGGTCGAGCGTTGATTCTTGACCCCAGATCGGATCGGAATTTAAATTTACTGAGTACCGCGAGGGCGCGGAGCGCCCGACGCACCTCAACATCGAATTGATAAGAGTCCTTTTAATTAAATTAGTGTTTTAATCATTCGAAATGGGTTTACCAGTGAGAAAACAGTGGGGGAGCAATTTAAGGCTGGGAAGAAAAAAAGTTTGGTGGAAAAATTTTTATTTGGAGGCCTAGCGCAAAAGTTAGATGGGTGAAATTTGGAATATCCGTATCCAGTTCCACCAGTATTTGGATTTCCGTATCCAGATCCGTTATTTTTGCAGATTAAACTGTCCTGCGACAGATGAGGAGCTAAAATGAAGGCAATAGGTCAATTAAGAAGTAAAATAAAGATGATTTCGCACGAAAAAGGTTTAATTTAGATTTTGAAGCTCTCAGAAAGAACGCGGGGTTGCACATCGTAGCAAGTGAAATAGGGGGCCGAAACGTAAATTTTTGAAGGAAAATTACGAGTCCAGAGTTAGGCTACGGACACACCACAGAGAAGAAGGGACACACGGGCCGGATACGGCGAAGCGAATTCGGCTGAGAGCTGAAAACGTGTCGGTGGTGTTCACACGGGGCGTTTAGCGAATCATCGCTGTATGGTGGCACGGCATATTCGGCTTTCGTAGCCACATTCTTCGTTAATCTTTTTGAGTGAGTGATATACGTGGCTCAGAAATGGTGATTTATTTGAATGAAAGATTTATCTGAAGAGTTCCCATCGAAGGAAGAATTAATTGCATATAATGAATAAAAATTTCACAACTTATAATGTATGGAACTGTTTCAGAAAATGTTCAATTGAATTCAGGATAGCATACATTAGTATATAATTTTTGGTTTTCCGGTGTTTCAAATAATGTTCTCACAAATTAAAGAATATCCTATGGATATTCTGTTTATCCTGATAAATAGTAGGCATGTAATTGAATTTAAAATAATTTTATTTTAATAAAAATTCCATTTTGAGTTATTTTTAAACAATATGGCAATTCATAATGATTATTGCATGTGTTATTTTCTAGGGGAAAAATCGCTTTAAAAAGTAAGCAATTTCATATTTTACAAAGGCTATTTTTCAATATATTTTTATTATGATTCTCAAGTCACATTTTTCAAGTAAATTCGAAAAATAATAAAATGTGAACATGAAGAACTGAAAAGGTTATTCGTTATACTTATAAATAATTAAAATATAAATATATTATAAAGTTATATGCTAAATATTGTTCAATTGACCTAAAACATTAATAATTTTCAACCGGTTTGTTAAAAAATATATATTATCTACTTTTTTTGCAAAGTATAAATATAAATATATTCTGAAATTTGTTAAAATTAAGGAAAACAACTTTGAAATTCACATCATTGAAATGATTAGGATGGAGTCACCGAATTTGGACCGTCTGAACGTTGTATACTGCACTGTGGTGGAGAAATAATTTTAACGAAAAATTGGATTTTTTTGTAGCTTATTTATTTATTTTCAGAACGGCGTAATTAACTTTTTATGAAATGGACTTTAAATTAGGAAAAAGCAAATTAAAGCTTAGAAACTTCCTTAATATCAAAATTTTGATTCGGACCTACAATCCTGATGATAAAACTGTGTACAAAATTTTATACATCTAGCTATTCAAGTTTTTGAGTTATGGTGTTCACATGAACGCGGACAGACGAACAGACAGACTTCCCGTAGATGGATTTTGTCCAAAATTTGATAAAAACCTACAAATTATGTGTCAAGATCACATGCCAAATTTCATCCCCGTAGCTCTAATAGTTTTCGAGTTATCGTGTTCACACAGACAGATATAATTCCAAAATTGTGTTTTTCGGACTCCAGGAGGTCTAAAACGTGGAAATTCGTCAAAATCTCGAGTTCGAATATTTTGACGATTACAATATTTTCTCTTTGTATATTTCCTATACGAGAAAGTAAAAAAAATTAAATGTAGAAAGAAACTTGATGCATTTAATGAATCAGCGACTAGTTTAATTAATGTTTCAGTGAAAATCTGAATATAAAGCGCGAGTGCCGATAAAAAGACTATTTCCTTAAAAAAAACCCGTTCCCTCATAATCGTAGATACAAATTTTAGCAAAAGCATTTCTTCACAATACAACTGTTATATATATATACATGAAAGATCAAGACTTTAAAAAAAGTGAAAGGCAGTCCACTTTCATCAAGGAAGAGTCGACATTTGTCCAAATCTTCTTTTATTTAGGCATCAGGAATTATTTCTTCATAATTAAAACATTTAATTTGTTTGCAGCTCCATGACCAGAATTCAGAAATTTACGCCCGAGCGGTCTACGTCTCGATACACCAGTTTCTTGAGATGGCCCCATAGGAAAAAAAAAACGGTGTAAGATCTTATAAGATAAAATCTCAAGGAACTGGTGTATCGAGACGTAGTGACAACACAAATGGACTTAGTTGCTCTTCTGCATGCTGCTTGTACTTCGGCGGACCCCGCGATGCTGCAACGCGTGATGACAGCCATTCCACGGCGTGCTCAAGCCTGCCTCGACATGCACGGCGGTCACTTTGAACATCTGCTTTAAATTGTGCATATACTGTTGTTGATATGTTCAATAAAGTGTTTTTTCTTGCACCGGCAGTGACGTCATACTTTGTTTTTCGTATTTTTCTCGTAAACTATGGATCGTACAGGAACGCTTCTTTGGGCAGTTTTTATGTACTCCCAACGAGGAATCTAGCTGTGCAGAGTTTATGCGGTCGTTTTGGGACACCCTGTATATATATACATATATATAAGAAAAGATAGATAGATATAAAAGATATTTATAAGAAAATAAAATATGAATATGCCTTTATAATAAAACATTTTGATTAAGCTTTTATTATCAAATAAAATGTACTATAATTATCCTTCTAAATAAAATATTACATTAAAATTGCAATTCAATAATATTTTCGAAAGTCATCTCGAAACGGTGAAAAAAATTAACTTGATATTACATTTTCATCCTGTACAAATACAGACACATTCGCTTTAATTATTTGTAAAAATTCATGATATCAGCATAACAAAATATAATTAATCGAAAAAGAAACAAAAAAATGTTTTAAATCATCTAAAAACTTGTAAGTTTTTTTTTAACTTTAAAGAACAGAATCGTTGCTTGGAGCTGCCATCCGGGTAGAGCGAAAACGCTTTCGTAAAAAAAACACGTGTGAACACTGTCATTCGTTACAATGGGACCATGCGACGATTTTCCGGCGAAACCGGAGCTGCTTGATTGGGGAGGATGATACGCGCACAACGAGACCTGGTTACACAACTTTGCCGTGCCAATGTGAACAGCGCCATTAAAGAACACGGGATCACATGTCGCGTCACGGTTGCAACTTTCGACGTAAACGCTCCGTGTGTTCGCGGCCTTACTCGACAACACTCTGTGACGCAGAGTGTCAGCTATTCCTGTCCCATCATTTTCAAAGTAGATTTCCATTGGTCCAAATATGTCACATGGTTATCAGCTGATTTTCGCGCTTTCTAATGTTCATTGCTTTGACTTTTGTCATGTAACTTTTGAATATTTTTGTTGCCTGAATTTAGGATTCTCGAAATAAAATTTTTATAAAAATTTTATTCTTATCCATATGTTTTCAGCACATATGGATAAGATTCGATTGTCAGATGTTAGTATAATTGTATTGAAATGGAGATTTATAGTGACAATTCCATATAAATACTTGCATGTTTCTGTGTCTTGATACATTATTAAGCAAGTAGGTTTTAAATTTTCATAATATGCTGCATAAATAAAACATCATGCATTACAATACATTTAATAAATAGGGATCAATATTTTAAACTTGGAAACACATTGCAGAAAAAAGCTTCATTAAACATATAGTCAATTTTCTGAATGCATCACCAGGTACAGTGAAGACATTATACTTTTAGTTAATATGTGTATTTAAATTTACCTGAACAATAAGCAGTTTGCATTCTAAAAAGGACAGCAATCCAGGATAGATATTAATAACATGAAATTCATTTTGAAACAAAATTTAACGGCAAGAAGTTATTATTCTTCACTCAACATATAAAAAATTACATTATTAGTTAGACTAAACACCAAAATATTCCTCAGATTGATTTTTCTCCAAAAAAATACCCTTACAAGCAATGCAAAAGTCCAAAACATTGAGGCAGAACGATTTGTCATTCTACTGGCACATGCGCACAAACTCGGATCAAACGCGGATCTCGGAAACTCGCCAATTTTCTAGGATCCAAAAACGGGGGAAAAAGACGCCCGACAACGCGCTCTTTTGACGTGGAGAATAAGAAACCCGAGTGCTGACACGGGAGTCAGTGTAAACAAGCGTTGGTGAATAGTTTATCTTGTCGCGGAAATACTTTTGAAAGTTAAAAAAAAAGATTAGAACGCTAAAAGTTCGAAAAATCGATATTTCGGATTAATGCAGGTTAATTAATAACGAGCAATTAAAGTTGTAAAAGTTCTCTCTTTTTCCTTTCTTTAATTCTTTCAAACAAATTTCTTTTCGGTTATGTCAACTTTTAAATTATAAATTAGGGGTCGTTCAAATATTACGTAAGCACCCAAGGGGGGAGGGGGTTTGCGATTTGCTTATTTGTGCTGACAAGGGGGGAGTATGAGTGATGCTTACGTAAGACATTAAAATCACTTTATTCCCAAAATCTCTTGTAACTTTCACAAATAATTTAATTAAAAAAATTAAATTTGAAAAAAACTTAAATTTGGCAAAAGAAAATTAAACTTGATTTTTGTGAGCTTAAATTTGAAATTGTAAGGCATTTGTTTTTCATTTTAAGCCGAGTTAGAGTTTTTTATTTGAATTAAGTCCTGAAATTTTTAAAATTAGATTATTACTGTTATACGTTTTGTAAAAAAAAAGAACGGGGTGGGGGTGGGGGTGTTGCAGTTTGCTTACGTAATTATAAGAGGGGGGGTTGCGATTTGCTTATTTTTGCTGACCATGGAGGGTCAAAAATACCAAAAACATGCTTACGTAATATTTGAACGGCCCCTTATCTTTCAAAATTGTGATGTGGAGGTGCAAATGAAATTTGCTCACAAAGTGGAACTCCGTAATCTAAACCACGTTGCCGTTACGTGGCATATGGACGAGTTTTCTGTTTTGTTTACTAAATTAAAAACCTAGACTTTATTTGAATTACTTTTAGACTGCCGCTTTGAAGATTAAAGAATTTTAATATAAACAAACAAAACAGAAAACTCTTTCATAGGGATGTTGAATATTTGACGAACTGCTATTTTCTACGCAATATCAAAAATACCAGTGATGAATACTATTGCCAAAATGGTGTGATTCAATCTGATAAATTAAATGATCAGAAAGTGTTTAAATTTTTAAAAATTTAATTTCTCTTTAATATATATTTTGGAAAGTTTTAGTTTTTAGTTCTATTTTCTGTCAGCAGATGGCGCACTGGAAAGCTACTTTTCGGTGTTCAGAAAGAAGCTTTATTCGGGTGTATTCTGGTACCCCCGGTTGGGTTGGGAGATGTCACTTTTTCCGTTGTTAACGTGCGGAAAAAGTGACGTCTCTCAACCCAACAGGGGGTACCAGAATAGATCCCATTGACGAATTTTCGGTTTTGTTTATTTATATTAAAATGCGGTGGCTACGTAATTTCAGTGTAATGATAAAACAATGGAATCTTCAAAGCGGAAGTCCAAAAGTCCAGTAAATAAAGTCAAGGTTTTTTAATGTTCTAAGCAAAACAGAAAATTCGTCCATATGAGCTATATCCCAAATACCTGTACACTTGCAGCAAATTTGATTTTTCTTGATATTAGCTTGTCATGACAAACTTGATGTGGCAACTTTTGAAGCGAACTTCCTGCAAAGTAACAAAGCATAATCGACCAACCCACTTACAAAACAAGTTTGCTGTGAAGATGTCATGACGAATTTCACACCATGATTGCAAAACAAGTTTGATGATAGCACACTCAGAGATAATCTTTGTCTTTGTTTTAAAAAAATCCGATTTTTAATAGCATCTCCTATGCCGTCCTTCTTTTTATTAATTCAATAAATCAATGATAATTTGTAAAAAACTAACTTTTTTATAAAAAAATGTGAAAAATTCTCCATTTTTTTCTAAATATAGAACTCGCGCTTTAAAGAAAATTATATATCACCTTTTTCTTAATGTTGAAATTTTAACGTTCATAAACAAAATTAAACAACAAAAAATACAGTCAATGTTTGTTGAAAAATAATAACTTACATTTTGCTCCATTTTAAAAGTAATTACCTTTGAACCCTAATTTAATAATTTATTCTACTATCAAAACGTAGTTACTAGCGAAAATCGCTCTCTCTTTGACTTCAAATCATATTCTCAACTGAAAATTTAAAAAAATTAATGAAATCAAGAAGACTGTTTAAAATAAATATGTAGTATAGATGAACGATCTATTAGCGCAATCTATCTTCTCCCTCAGAGTCTAGCTGGCTGAGTGGTTAGGACGACAGGTTTAGAAAGTATGATGGCGGGGGTTCGAATCCGAGGCTGCTCTCGTACTCTGCCTCTGCTATAGTTTGCAATGAGTTTGACGTAGCAAGCCTGTGACAAGCCTGACACGTGGTCACTAACTTGTTTCAAGCTTGCACTCTTGCCGTGCCAAGCTTGCAGATTTGCAGAGCAAGATTGCTGCAAACCAAAGCTGGGATGTGTATATATATGAGCTACCCCTTCCTGTTGCCATCTCTCTGGTCACCCCCCCCCAGTGGCGGATGTTGTGGTTCGTTGTTAATCATTATGTGTAATTAGGAATTTTTTAATTAAGCTACGGAATTTTTATTTAATATTTTATTATATAATGTTAAATTTGCTGGGCCTCAAAGATATAAGTTATGAGTCACATGAACCCCGCCGTGCCGCGAGTTTGACACCCTTGATTTAAACTATTAAAAAAAAGTTTCAAATCATAAAAAATATAGCTTTTCATTAAAGTATTTTTTATTAGAACTCAAACCATAAGAGCTCAGCAATTTTTCGAATTTTTGTTTCATATACTAAGTATAAGTAAGTCCTTAAACCTTTAGAAGATTCAAAGTATACTTTTTCGATTTTTAGCATATTTTTAATGTGCATATCTACAACGAAATTAACGGAACGTTTATTTTCAAAACGTTCTTCGAGAGCTAAAAACAGTGATTCAAATGTATCGTTACTTGTTTCAATAAATTTAGACTCACCACTAATGGTCCAATAAATTTAGAGAACACTCTAAATAGAATAATTTTTTATCACTTTTTGATTCGTTGTTATCACTTATAAACTGAGGTTCATAATCTGACTTTTAAAATCAGAGAACTCTTCTACTTTATTTTAAAGATTGGTAATGGAATTTCAATCAATAAACTGAGTATGTAATTCAATTATCTATTTATTAACTGGCATCCAACATATAGTTGATATGCACATCATAACGATAAACATAATATCAGCTGTTTAAGATTGAGCGCTGGCTGTTGCCGGATGGTCATGTGTCGATGGATGTGACGTCACATGCATAAAGTCCATTAACGTTACGGAGAGACCCTCAATAGATCCGAAGAAGGCTCTGAGCGCTGTCATTTTTGATTTGACACGTGACCGTGAATTGACTCCATATGGATTAATGTATGATTTTAAATCTGAATTTTTCTTTTATTTTCGAATATTTCATTAACTTTAAATTTAGAGAGTAAGCACATTACATTCAGGAGTGGCGTTAGAATCTGCCCAACGGGGGTGGCACGACCTGCTGTACAAGGGGAGGGGCGTAATGATGATCCTCTCTTATTTTCGTCAGATCTTTAATTATCTACTAGTTAAATAGCTCGCTGCTTGAGCTGGATACAAAAATTTGCCACGCCACCCCTGTTTACATTTACCTCCATTTTTTCTTTTAGCTCTTCTAAATCCAACATTTCTTCGTCATATATTTATCCGTCGCTTCATCTTCTTCAGTTTCCAGGCATTCATTAAACCTTTATTTCTTCTTTAATTCCTTGAACAGCTCCCAGTTTCCGTTGGTCACTTACACAAGTACATCCATGAATTTTTTGACATTTGTTAATTTTCATTTAATTCTCCCACTGATGCGATCTTCTCAATGACTGTCGTAGATTTGGCTTGTTTGCTTTTATCCATAATCAGAAGCGCTACGCATAATTTTGCGCACGACCTCGCCCGAGGTTACTTTACCAACCGGGCAAGACAACAATATGGCGCCCCCACAACCACCAACTAACGTATTTTTTAAAATTTCTATAATGCTCGCATTCTAAATGTCAAATAGAATTTTATTTAGACACTGTTCATCAACGGATTCCGAGACTACCACTTTTGGACGATTTTACACAGGAAAGGAGTGTCAGGCAATGAGTCATCTGAGGCATTTCCGGAGTTCGTTAGATCACACTCAGTAAAATGTAAACATCACCCTTCCATTCTTCACTTTCCCCCTATTTTGATGAAAGTAACTCCGCCCTGGGCATGCGTAAAAGCGCAGAGGGTTTCCGAATCCGTTGCTAAACAATACATGCATGTTTGGACACAAATCTTGAAAACAGGGGCAGATTAGAGGGCACCTAAGTGAGCCTATCACCCCCTGAATCATAAGCCTAGAAATAAAATTTTTCTGAGATAATAGCTACACAAAGTAACCTAACCAGCGGTCCCCGTGGCTCAGTTGATTCAGCGTTGGATTGGAATCTCGTCTACGGAAGTTTAATAGGTAATAATTCCGCCATCAAATTTACTCCTGATCTGATTAAGCTATTTTAAAGTTCGACGGTTATAATTATTTTTAGGACCTATAAATTTCTTATTCAAACATCTCCTCCCATATTAATAGCCTTTTATTCAAGAGCGCGAAACTTCCCTACCTTATCCGGTCGAATATCCGGGTGCTTAATACAGTGGCATATTTTAGATGGCCTCTCTTCTCAGATTAATAGCCTTTTATTCAAGAGCGGGAAATATTCCCTCCCTTATCCGGTCGAATATCCGGGTGCTTAATACATTGACATATTTTAGATGGCCTCGCCTTTCAGATTAATAGCCTTTTATTCAAGTGCCCGAAATCTTCCCTCCCTTATCCGGTCCAATATTTGGGTGCTTAATACAGTGGCATATTTTGGATGGCCAGCCCAACAATTTAAAATAATAAAAACTAGCCACCTTCGGCGACCAGCTATTTGACCGTAATCTTAATAACCTGTAGCTATGCTTACAACATGGCGGCTGCAAAGGCTGAAGTATTCTGCCAAAGTATTATTTTGCGAGAAAATGGACGGTGTTGAAAGGCAGGCGACCATTGATGGCATATCTATGGGTCATTCGCTTTTATATGAAATAAAAATTATCGAAATCGGTCCAATGGTTGGGGGACTGGGCTTGTCTTTTTTCCAATTTTAAATATATAGATGCAGTTACGTGTTTTTTTTCTATGCCAAAGTACAATTCCGACTAATAAATTTAGGTCCATGCACTATTAATTTGATAACTTCTAGGAGTATAAAAATGTATAATAGGTATTATAGTTTGTAATAATTAGTCATAAATCCATAAACAATCAATAGTAATCCGCAGTCATATCTAGCAGCTCAAAAATTTTCAACATTTTTACTGGAGTTCAGTTTTTCTTGACCTCCTTCCGTGCCACATAAATTTCTGCCAATTGGAATAGTTTGACATTTGAAGGCTTCGAATCAGATATTTACAAACTTTTAGCGAGTCCAAGAGTTCTTTTTGATTTTAATTTATGAATCTAAAGTCTGCTTTAATGCTAATATCACATTCCAGCCGTGAAAGTCTTAACTGTCAGCAATGTTCCAATCCACTTTTTTTGGAATACAGCCCAGATAGCAAAGAAGGTTGCGAAACGGTTGCCATTTCACTTTAGATAGGCTGTCCGCGAAAGCATTTCCGTGCAAACCGTTTCGGAAACGATTGCCGCAAAATTGACGTAAGAAAGCTTTTTATGAACCACCTGTCCCATCGTATACAGCCCCGTCTGGTATAGTGGTTGTTGCGTGTGCCTTCCAACTCTATGAACGCGGTTTCGATCCCCGGATCGGAGGAATTTGGTTTTGTCCCAATCTACAACGAAATCTTACAAGTAAGTTCAATTAAAAATTAGATTGATCAAATTAATAATTAAGCTTTGATTAATTAAGATTCCTAATTGATATAATTCATTGACATTCCAGATAACTCTAAGTTGGACTAGATGGCGTCAGAAGAAGGGGATAAAAAAGGGGGTTGGACCCCTCTATAGGAGTACGGCTTCGGAAGGGGGGTTCTATTTTGTCTGCCGAAGGAGGGCTCTTAACAACCTTTTGAAAGTCCTGAAACAAGCTTGTAATAAAAGCTTGGGGAACTCTTACTAAACACCTTACAGAAAACCTTGTTTCTTGTTGACTAGCGAACCTTTCCGCTACCTTTCGGCAAGGTTCAACCCTTGTAATGGAAACCTTTATGACAACCCTTTACTCTTGCTGACGACAAGGTTTCCAAAGCATTTTAGACAAGCTTTCTTTGCTATCTGGGAGGATGCCAAACCCATTCGTCAATGTGAAATCTCGATGATATTTGGCGTAGACTCACGGAGAGTTTGGAATTCCAATGTTGTTGGATTTCCGTTCATCCCCTTTGGCCATAAAAGTGAAATACGATCCTTCGAGCGGACGATAATTCACCCCTTGTGTGTGTGGGGGGGAGAGTCGAGAAGTGAGGAATGTGCGTGGAAGTCTGACTGGAGAAATCTGAGGAGGGTGCTCTCACCAAAAAAGTGAAAATACCGCGTGTGGGGGAGGGGAGATCGAAGCAGCCGGTAGTGTGCTTTGGAACATCCGTGAATGACCCGCCTAAATCTATTGATTTAAATGGGTGGAAAACAAACCGGTCGTTGGTCCAAATGGAATAGTGCAGTGTTGTGGTGAATGCCCAGCTTTAAGATGATTGATTGCCATTTTTATTTTTCCAGTTCCTTTTGCCAATTTATATGCTCCTCTTATATGATTATTTTTTAATAAAATTTCTCTTATCGATATACTATCACTACCCCACGACGACCTTTCGATATATTGGTCAAATTTAAACAACCGATAACATGCAGACTAGAAATCAACTATATTAAAAGCACTGTTTGCATGTCTTTCAAGTGACTGACGTAGAAAGATTTATAGATGAAAAGACGTATAATCAAAATTTACTAAACTAGCTGATCCCACGCAGAAATAGAGCGCGTGTCAGCCATCGTCAGGAAGGAAATTGAGCCAGGATGGCGATTCAGCGCTCCAAGAAAATTCGCCAAGGCAAAAAAGGCACCAAGCGGTGTGCGTACGGACGAGTTTTCTGTTTTGTTTACTTAGATTAAAACCTCGTCTTTATTTGTAGATGTAATGTCGCTTTCTTGCCTCGCTAGTCTTATAGTTGGGGAGGGAGTTTTACAGGGGTAAGCATGGAGTGACGGGCAGCTGCCATTCCGGGATCCCTGACCTTGGCGACAAATCGATGATTCCAGAAAATGCGACCCTTTTCTCGATATCTCTATTAGGAAAGGAAATACGCTTGAATATACGAGAAAACTGCATGTGACGTCACGGCCTGTCGGAGAGAGTATATGAGGACCGCGTTTGGATCAGAGAGAGTAGTGTTGATCCATTGGAACGACTTTAGAGTTTCGACCGCAGTGCGAGCTAGGAAGCTGATGAGCCGAGCGCTATTGAAAATGCTGTTATTGCCGTTATTAGTTATTTGCTGACTGCTTGTGTTGCTAAATATCAAAGTCCTGAACTGTTGTTACCTGTGAATTGTTTTCTGTTCACGTTCCTAATATGTTCAAGATCTATTGTTTCCTGCCACCTGTGCTACGTGTTTCCTGCATATTTGTGAATAAACCTTCATTCTCCATTATCCTTTGGACATTTTACTCCATACACCCACAGAACGATTTTTGTAACAATACATAACATTCATCGGGCAATTTAAAATTGCAGTAATTGCTGTCCTCTAATCTTATAAAAATTATGAAGATTTCAGATTAATAAAAATTAAAGAATAAGATCTTTATATATATATGAAAGATCAGGCTTTAAAAAAGGAGAAAAGGCAGTCCATTGTTCAATTCAAGGAAAAGACGATATTTGTCCAAATCTTCATTTATTTATGCATCAGGTTTTATTTCTTCATAGCTAAAAGTATTTAATTTGTTTGTAGCTCCATGACCAGAATTTAGAAGTTTTTACGCCCGCGCGGCGTGTTGTTGTTGAATGCTTACATGCTGGCGTGAAAAAGGGCAGAAATGAATGCGCAGAACGCTTAAGTACTCAGAAGAGGGAATTTTCCCTTTTAGAACCTCGTGACTTGTAAAGAAAGTTGTAGTCCGTTAATTATGATGAAAGTAGAAGTATTTAAAATGAGGTGTCGTTAAGATTATTTAGGAAAGTTAAATTAAAATATCACATATAATATATATATATATATATATATATATATATATAAAGAACTTTACTTGTAGGTTGCTATACAGAGATTAATGCACAGTTTACAGAATAATTACAACATTAAAAAGAAACATACATGTGAAATAGGAATAGATTATGGAATAAATATTAGAATAGAACACGCTTTTGCGATTTTATAAAAGATAATTGTTTAAACAAATGATAAAGCAAAACATTCGCTTCAGATTTAACATTGTAAGCAGTTAACCGTTTAGCGATCCAAAAACTAATTAGATGCGTATTGTAACGAAATTGCTTTGTGGGTGTACGAATGCAATCCAATAAGCAGGATTTAAAAATAAATAAAGCTCTTTATTTTACAAATATTCCCAAGCAAAGAAACGTAGCACAAGTATTAACACAGCACTAGTAAAAATTCACAACAAAGACTATCAACGCTGAAAGGTTTCTTGTTAACTCACCAGCTTGCTTGCAGAACAAATTCCAACTGACTCTTCTTGGCTTGGGATCTTGCCTTTTATACTTTTCAACAGGAAGTGACTTCATTACATAGGAAGTGACATAATCTCTAGAAAGTACACGAAACCAGTAGAAATATGTTGAAAGTTCGAGGTCCTTCTAGAGAATTCCACTTGTCGCCAAAGTCGCCAACTTTGTCGCCAAGTCGCCAACTTTGTCGCCAAGATTAGCATCTCAGGGAAACGAATTTATAGCTTTGTAACAGTATTATACTTTGAATGTCGCATCCGCAGACTGAATTTCTTAACAGACTACGCAATGACTTTGCTTATCAACCAAAAAAAATAGTAACGACCTCAGTAAAATTCTCTCTAAATTATTTGAAGGAAAAAATGTTCATAACGGTTTATATGCGTTTGAGCGCAAAGTACGCATGCAAATCAATGTTCCCTTAATGGAGCCAACAGAGCGCTTAAGGTTAAAGAATTCAAGTCAACTGCACACTTACACAAATGAATATAAGAAGATATTAAAGTAAAAGTAAACATTTATTTATTATTTTATTCTAACTTAAAAGGATATCTTCTAGTAAAATGAAAATTTAAGCAATTTATAGAAAGTTTTCAGAAAAAGATTTCTACAAACTTTATATAGTTTAAAGGCTTATCATTAAGAATCCAAGTAATTCTAATAGCAATAATGGGGAGAAATTTAATAGTGCGGACTTGGGCTACTTTTACCATTCATCGCATCCATTCGACATTTATCTAGATTCGAAATACTTTTATTTTTACAAATTAAAAGTAGCGATTCATACAGTAATTTTCTGCTTTTAATAATTATGTGAGTGTGTCACGTTTTTTTCGGAAGCATAATTGATCACCATGGGGGTCAACTTAAAATTTTGGAAGATTCCTGATTGGCTGGCGCGCTCAGCCATCAGTGATCCGATGATACAAAAAGGTAGAAAAAAAACCATCGGGAGTGGTCTCTCCTAAACTTTCTCGAATACTCCTAACACATGTAGAGAAAAAATCAGCTAAAAGGCAGTAAAACGAACAAGCGTCCCTAACACGGCGGAGAAAAAATTGCGAACCTTCTCTAACCCAGAATTCCACGACTATCCAAAAGTTTCTTATGGCTCGCGCGTAAGTCGAAAGGAGGGTATTAGTAGTAGCGCGATTTCGAAGGTCACGAGTAACGCCAATACGCAATTTGGCCTTGTTATGTAAAGAAAATATAATACGCAATTTGAACGCCTTTTTACTTTCTCGTATACAAAGAGAAAGTATTGCAATCGTCAAAAGATTTGAACTCAAGATTTTGACAAATCTCCACGTTTTAGACCTCCCCGAGTCCTAAAAACACAATTTTGGAATTATGTCTGTTTGTGAACAAGATAACTCGAAAACTATTAGAGCTACGGGCATGCAATTTGGTATGTGGTCTTTAAACATAATTTGTAGGTTTCTGTCAAATTTTGGACAAAATCCGTCTACGGGAAGTCTGCCTGTCTGTCTGTCCGCGGTCATGCGAACACTATAACTCAAAAACTTGAATAGCTAGATGGATAAAATTTAGTACACAGTTTTATCGTCATGAATGTAGGTCCGTATAGAATTTTGGGTCAAATCCGTCAACGGGCTGACTGTCTGTCGGTCTGTATAATCGCATACTTGTTCACTTTTGAAACGAACTCCATGCGCATGCGTACTGGTAACAATGCCTGTTCACGCGGAAGGATTACGCCACCTTGCCCTTGAGACGGTAAGAGTGGAAAATTGCTACGCATCTCTTTGAATTTGATTCTTTAGGTAAATATTTTACAATCACTATAATCTACCATCAGAAACCTTCTGATAGTCATTGGATTCTGGGTTACAGTAGGTTCGAATTTTTTTAGCCACGTGGGGGGAAGGGAAACAACACCTTTTTGGGAAAGTATACGAGAAAGTTTAAGGGAGACCACTCCCGCTGGTTTTTTAACTGATTGAAATGAAAATTGGACACATATCTACCATTAGGGTTAGAAGATCACATACCAAATTTCATTTATCTAAGTAGTTTTATTTAGGAGTTATGGCGTTCAGAAGTATGCGATTATACAGACAGTCAACCCTTTGACAGATTTGATCCAAAATTTTTTACGGACCTATATTCCTGATGATAAAACTGTACCAAATTTTATACATCTAGCTATTCCAGTTTTTGAGATATAATGCTCACATGAACGCGGACAGACAGACTTCGCGGAGACGGATTTTGTCCAAAATTTGATAGAAACCTACAAATTATGTGTAAAGACCACGTACCAAATTTCATCACCGTAGCTATAATAGTTTTCGAGTTATCGTATTCACAGACAGACAGACAGATGTAGTTCCAAAATTGTGTTTTTCGGAATCAAGGAGGTCTAAAACGTGGAAATTTGTCAAAATCTCGAGTTCGAATTTTTTTGACGATTACAATACTTTCTCTTTGTATACTTCGTATACGAGAAAGTAAAAAGGAGTCTGAAGGACACCTTTTATTTGAAATAGTTAATTTTAATACAGCCACAAGAATATCTGTAGAAAATAAGCTAAAATATGTCGGATTTAAAACGTTCAAGTAATATTTTTTTTTTTTTTAACAAAACATGAGTTTAAAAATATTTTTAAATCGAAGCAACAGATGGGCAATATATTTGTGTATTTAAGCAGCCCACAGAAAGAACAATTTTTCGGAATCGTTGAATTATAATTAAACAATATATCTAAATTGAGTTAATGAAGGGCACGATTTGAATTACTTTAAACTTACTAAGAGAGTGATAAATACTAAGCATTCCAGAGCGTCGTCAAAAACAGTAAAACATATTAAAAGTATTTTTATCGCAAAATGTTAAATAATTTCATTCACAATATTAAACATTCACAAAATTAAAAATATATGGTAGCTAACATTTTAAAAGCAGAATTTGATTGAGGTAATGGTGGACAAAAAGTGACCAAAAAATGAATTTCCACTTTAACATTTTATCTCCAAAATAAATTTTATATTAAATTAAAACAGAATCAAATATGTATTAATGTTTATATAATAATAGAATAATAATAGTTAATATTCAGAGTAGTATGTATATTTCAAATGACTTTTTCAATATCACTTTTACATATCTTTGAAACACTCCATGGTGTCAAGTTTTAAAAAAAAATTATATAAAATTTATAATAATGATTTTTGTTATACACTAAAAGAAATCCGGGTATCCATTTTAGATTTTGTCTTCAGACACTTTAAAGTCAATTTCAATATAGTAAAATAAGATAAAAATTCTGCATACATGATTAAAAAAATTCCAGGAAAGTACTTTTTACTTTTAAAGGAAATTACAAAATGAAACACAGCTGTGTTCAAAATGTAATTTTTGAGATAATAAAAAGCAGTGAAAAAATTTAAAATTAGAACGTATGGAGTATTATCGTTTTTAAATTAAAAAAAATGTATACAAGATATAATAAAACAATATTTTACAAAAAGCTTAATGAAGTCCACCATCTCTTTCGTGCACAACACTCGGCTTAGCTGCATATTAGCCGACGTATTACGCATTCAGCACGTTATTACGCATTATAATTTACTCAGTTATTAGCTGCAAATATGAAACCAGCTATATGAAACTAAATCTTTTCAAAAAGATAATTAGATATCTTCTTCATACTGCTTTATTTCTTTACATCATTTTCCATAGAGATATACACTTTTTTCACCATCACCTCAGAACTGACTACTTCAACACAAATTTTATATAAATTTAGTTCAGTAAGTGAACTCGCAATGAAAATTAACTAATGGAAGCAAAACAGAATCGTTTCAAATTTCAGGATTATGAAACCAACATTTCAGATACAGTCAACATCCTTCAAATGTCCACATCCTTGGGCATAATGTCCTGAATAGTGAAAATTGGGGATTCGTACACAAGAATGAAATCACTTATTCGACAATTATACAGATATATTTTACAAGAATGAAATCACTTATTCGACAATTATGCAAATATATTACAAGAATGAAATCATTTACTCGACAGTTATG
>BGPR01002086.1:167095-179287 GCA_013235015.1 Araneus ventricosus
CAAATATATTACAACAGCGGTTCCCAACCTTTTTAGTTGTGCGGACCACCTGTTGTGTAAAAAATAATTTTAATTATATGTCTGCAACTATTGTAATTACAATTCACGATACTATTATTTCATCACTGAGAGATATATGTGTCAAAATTGAGTTTGATAAGCAACAAATTTGTCCGTCACGTGTAGTTTGATAAGAGATTATCTTTAGAAAGAGACAAAGATTTACTTTTCTTTATCCATCTATGCATAAAGCATTTCTTCTGGGAAAATTAGCTCGAAAACCTAGACAAAAAGTAATACTCTCAGATTCTAATATAACACGAATTTATCGAAACAATACTTTATTACCGAGCTAGATTGTTTTCCCGAAATCACACACAACAAAATTATGTCTAAATGAATTGAATAATGTATTTAGATATTCAGTATTTTTCGCCAAAATTGCTATTGATATTTTAAGCAATTTGAGCAATAATCTTTAATTGTTGAATGAAATGA
The DNA here is from genome assembly GCA_013235015.1 of Araneus ventricosus. Classification (NCBI taxonomy): domain Eukaryota; kingdom Metazoa; phylum Arthropoda; class Arachnida; order Araneae; family Araneidae; genus Araneus; species Araneus ventricosus. Next base: position 167,594 of record BGPR01002086.1, read on the forward strand.
GAAATTGACTTTTTGAAAGTCAGATACAGGGACGTGGCGAAGGGGGGGTAGGGGGGGTGAGACACCCCCCCAGATTTTTCTGAAGTCGGCAAATTGACTAAATGAGTCGGCAAATTTTGAAAAAGTAATCGAACGAATTATTTTATCCACAACATTTGCAGAATTATTTATTGAAACGCGAAAAAAAACAAAAAACCAAAGTGAACTTTTATTTAATAAGTTGGTTTTTAAATTCTCTTGCAGACCATTGATGTCACCGATAGGAAGCCGTTCCGACTCCGAGTTCAGGGGTATGCCTGGCGTGACTATTGTTAACTGACCGGGGTTCGGGCAAACTTTCCCTTCTGTAGTAAAATAAAGACAAATTCTGAGAGCAACGAAAGAAATAAGCTGCCACTGTTTTGTAGATCTCGAAATTTTCCGTTACCCATCTGCGCGGCAGTGTTCTTCTCTAGATTTTCTAGTGTACTCCCTAATAAAAGTGTCATCCCCCTGTTTGGTCCCCCAGTCAAGTCCTTGGACACAAGGCCGAAACTGCCGAGTTTTATTACGCTGAATCGGGGACCACGGCAAGTCGATATTGCCGAGAAAATGAAGACACACCGAAATCGGCACGTATTTACAGACGGACGAAGGGACGGACATATATAATTCCAGAAAATGTTTTTTTCGTATTCGGGTATTCTAATGTAGAAAATCATCAAACTCTCGATGTCGAATTTTTTTGGCGTTTATAATTTTTTTTTTTTTTTACTTCGCATGTCAGAAAGTAAAGAGTTTTTAGTGAAAATATCCTCATCTATCTTAAGTCTTTATTACTGTTTTCTTTCAGATGAGTTAAAAGAGAAAATATCAATACTATGTTTTCTTAATATCTTAGAATTTAAAAAAATAACATTAATTCGATAGAAGAATTGAGTAACAATAATCAAAAAATGAAAAAACAATTTAAATTTTAATGTTTACTGCGGGCTTATTTTGCATAATTATTGTTATATATTTAAGTATAAGAAAACATTTATGAAAATTTTTCCACGATATAAAAAAGGAATAAATAATTATTTAAATTTTTTATAATATTGATTTAAGAAACTTTGAGAGATGCTAACAATTTTTTAATAGCATTCATTTAGTATGTTAGCTTTCATCATATATTTATAAAAAATATTTTATATAAAAATTCTGTTAATTTGATATACAAGCCATAATGATGCGATTTATTATACAACAGGAGACAAATATTAACTCGATGTGAAATATATTTTAACCTTTCCTTGCTAAGCTTATATGAATGAATGGATTTCTTTTCTCTCCAATTTTACTATAATTTTTTTTTCTATTATCGATTTTTTTTATACAGAAAGAAACTTGTCTAGCAGTAACATTCAGTGATTGCATTGAAACGTCTTCAATCCTGAGAGTGCAAAATTTAGCCTCTTAAAATGCGCAAATTTGTTGGCTGCTAATACTAATTACATTATTCAAATGCTAAACTGTTTCAGGAATTTTAAGAAATGTCACAATCTTATGCCGCTGACCTCAGCAACAAACTATTGCTTAAAAATAAAGTTTGGGAACTTTTTATATTCCTTTTTCTCTATTAAAAATGTGCATTCCCTAGATTTCAAAAGAAAAAATGGTCATAAAAAAAAGCTTCTTTAAAAATGAAAGGTTAAATATTTTTGAAGAAATACATATGAGCAGCTTTCTGACAAAAGTGAACATATACGCTTTTTTCTAAAAAACGTTTTGTTACAATTTCCTCATCTGAGGACTCAACTGTACGATGGTGTAGTATCATTCAATTTTGTCTCATAACTTATTTTTTCTCCTTTGTAAAATTACCCAAAGTTCTTAATTCTCTAGCAAAGCTAAAAATATCCACTTCTAAAACCAACTTTGTAAGATGGATATGTTCACTTTTGATTTTTTTAAAAAAAAATCTCATATATTTTTAATCTTTCTGTAACATCTTTATTTATTTATTTTTTGTGCGTCGGTGTGTTTAATGCTAGAAAAATATATCTAGCTCTCATTTGGGGGAGAGGGCGTTCTTTCTCTTATGTAAAATGTCAGCATTTCTCTTCCAAAATCTTGATAATGATGCCCAGAAACATTGAAATATACCACATGAGGAAACAAATACACAAAATAATCTCTTTTCCAACCCTGGAAGCTTTTGCGAGCAGGACAGTTTAAGAATCCTGTAATTTCATGGTGTCTTCGGATTGCACCATTCGTGAGAAAAAAGGGGTGGAAGTAAACTGACAGATTTATGATCGGGGGGATGCAGTTGTTTTTACATCACAAAACCCCCCAACTTCTTATTGGACTGGAAACTCGAATGGACATTATCCTGAACAGCAGTAAAGTTAAAGACAACATAAAGAAATCTCAATCCAGAAAGCGGACTGTAGCTGATAAAGTACAGTGCGACTTTTATACACCAAACATGCTTTACTATAGGTGAATTAAATCCTTATTATTATTGTGGAACTTGGTTGATTCAAACATTTTTTATCCGAATTCGTAAGTAATTCGATTTTTCCTCTATTCTTAAAATTTCTATACGCATAATGCCTAAATATAATCTGTAATTCGAATTTATTTTGCTTACTTAAATGTCAAGAATGAAAATTTTAAATTCTTTTATATTTCTAAATTGCTTTCGTCCTTACTTTGTATGCTCATCGATCGTGAATAAATAACTTTTTAAGGTTCTTTATTACTCTAGAATCCAATCAAAACAGCAATTAAATATTTCTCACTTTTTGAATTATTTTAAATTTAAGCTTTAAGTAATTTTATTAACATTATTTTTTAAAAAAATCAATAAATATTATTACTTTGTTAATTAAAATTTCACACTGTTTATTTGTTCATTATGTATTCTTTATTAAAGGTGGTAAATTTTAAAAATAGATTTTTTTTTTGCCTTTTTTAGTTGGAATTACCGTTTTCTCATGCTGTATTCACTTTTACACAAAGATTTTCTAAATTAAATTCGAATTAGTCAAGTTGCACTGCTTTTCATCATTTTACATTGCTTTTTGTTGCATTCATTATTTGTTTATTTAACATGATTTGTTTTAATAGATCTAAAAAAATTCTGCAAATTTATGCATATATATTACCAGCGGATGTTTGCGATTTTTCAAGTACTCGGATGAGGAATAAAAGAACCTTTTTCCGTTCGAATGCCGTGTATATAATAGTAATAAACGGAAATTCAAAATGAGTTGAATTTCGAAGCAGTGTTTTTTTTAACATCGAGATTAGGGATACAAAGAATAATGATTTGGCCAAATACCTACTCTGTAAAAACATTTCACTTTTGATTCTAAATAAAATAATTCTCAAATTTTAAATGTAAAAAATTAAAGATTAATAAAATTGATATTTTTATTGTTTGCATATTTAAAAAAAATTAACACCTTGATGTGTTTTTTTTCATAATATTTTAAATACCTAAATTACAATAATTATTTCAGTAATAAGAAATGACCAAAAGAGGGATCTTTCAGACGGTAATTTTTTTTTATTGTCCACATCTATGAATAAATGTTAGTGGCATGATATGTTAAGCGCCCAAGGATTGATTATTATTCATATTATTTAAATATAATATGTATGTATATTATTTATGTATCAGAAAGTATTATTTATGATTAATTGAATTTAATGATGGTTAGAAATAAAATTCAGTTTAAAGTAATTATAGTGATAATGAAATAATTTATATTAATAAAATTGTACTACATTGTTGATATGTTCTTTTGATTATATTGGAGAAATCAGGCTATATGTCGATTCCGAAAGTCTTAAGGTGAGGGTGCTTCTAAATAGAACTTTGCTCTGCGATTGTTTTATACTAGGGTGATGCACTGGAATCTCTCTTGCGGCTTCGTTAATATCTATTATCCATTTTGTTCAAATATTTTTTATTAGTTCTATATTGTAAATAAATCCCAAAAGGTTTTGAGTTTCAGATCTTTACGAATAACTTTAGTTTCTGAGGACATTTGTGATATCTTTCTTGTAATGCTCACAGTTTTTCTGATGGGTTGAACCCACACACACACATTGGGAAAGCATAGCTAATCAATGGTCGCAAAAGTGATTTGTAGAGGACGAGTTTATTTTCCATCGAGAGTTAGGACTTCCTACCGAGGAGGAAATAAAATCGTGCCTTTGCTAAGCTAAATTTTGTCTTTATTTTTTCAATGTGACTTTTGAAGGCATGTCTTTTGCCTTTGTTTGAAACGTTAGATATTCCGTGTCCTCATCATTGAAAATGATATTATGCATCACAGCAGGAACATGTATGTATATTAGGCACTATAAAAATATTTGTCTTTTAAGTCTGCAAAGTTCATCATGAGAGTCGGCATTTTTTGGATCTCACACCCCCCCAGATGTGAGACGCTCGCCACGTCCCTGGTCAGATACTCAAAATATACACAAAAAATGGTCCACAAAAGTATATAAAGTATTCATTAAGCTGCCAGCAGGAGTTTGTAATACGCAGGAGAATTCTGAAAAAAAATCCTTTGGTTAATGGGCCTTTTAAGAATCGCAGAATAAAAATACAGAAACATTTTAGCATCTGTAGAATTTGAAATTATGTCAGTAAATATTCCTAAGATGTATTAATTGCCAACGAAAATTGTAGTGAAAAAGATTACTGAGCATGGGGATTATTACATTTCTATTCTGCTGGTGGATTTCACATTTTTATAATATGTGTATCAAAGCGTTTTCATGATAAAACACCAAGTGGAACATTTGTCAGTCTCCCAACTGTCAGCAACTAGAAGTGTTTAAGGTCCTTCTCTGCAATATTCTTCTGTAAACTTGGAATTTTCAAGATGAGCTGCATAGCAGTTCAAAATTTTTCTCGTCTATGCTGCAAACGATCCAGCCAAGTTTAAACATCCCATCCGCATCTTCCAAAGCCTAAAAATAAATTGCATTAATATAGATTAGAAACAGTGGCGAATCCAGAATTGAGGTCTAAGGGGGGGGGGCTGAGGTCATAAAAATTTTGTATCGTCGTGACGAATGTCAAATTTTATGGCTTATGTAAACAAAAACACTTTAACTTTACGGACTTTTCTTTATGATTCTTATTGTCAGGCGAGTAAAGTACAATACTTTTGATAAATTAATAAGAAATACAATGAAATAACTAGCCAAAAAATGTTTTCGACCGCGTCAACGCTACAAGTACGACCAGAAAAGTAGGAAACTTTTCGAGCCTGTCAAGCCGGAAAGCAGTGTTGTCACGTTTTTATTATTTTTTTAAAAGGGAAACTAAGAACAAACAGTTGTAGTGATTTTAAATAAAATCAATACTGAATTCTGGTTTAGCTCGGGGGGGGGGGGCGCATTCCGATAGCCAATCCCTGGATTCGCCACTGATTAGATATAGATGCGCCATTTACAAATCATTTGAAAAAATGAGCAGTATTTAAGATATAAGTTCAGTATTCATGCCAGTGATTCCCGCATTTGTCCAAAAATTGAATTTGTGTGGGATGTCAACATTGACGGAATTGAGTATAATAACCAGCGAGAGTGGCCTCCCCTAAACTTTCTGGTATACTTTCCCAAAAAGGTGCTGTTTCCCCTCCCACCGCGTGGATAAATTAGAAGACCACATACCAAATTTCAATTATCTAATGTAAGTTACAAAAAGATTTGCACACATCTAAGCAGTCTTTTAGCTTGCCAGCAATATCTCCGATCTGATTGTTACAAATTTACTACCGATAGTTGTAGTTGAAAATATCATGCGCATTGGCAGAGTGCTTAAGAAATTAAAAAAGCATGAAGAACAGAACTGATGAATCAATTGACACTAATTTTGGTTTGCTATTTTATAACTTTACTTTTAACAACTACTTTCATTCTGTCAGAGTAAAAATAATGCAAAATCCACTCAGAAAAAAATGCATTACGAAATATACAAAATAAAACTAACCGCAAATCGACTATGCAACTCTTATTGAGAAAATGTTTCGTCGTGAAAGAAAAATTAAAAGAAAACACTCCATAATTAATTCACTTTTATTCGAGAAGAATTTGGCAGTGAGCCAAGACAGAACGTATTACGGGAACAGCAGTAAAAACGCGTGCCTTTCTTTTGCTTCGTACAATGGCGAAGAAATCAAATATGCAAAGTCAACTAGTTGACGGACTTAGCCCAAAATTTTATACGGACCTACATTCATGACGATAAGACTGTGTACCAAATTTTATCCATCTAGCTATTTAAGTTTTTGAGTTATAGTGTTCACATGACCTCGGACAAACAAACAGACAGACTTCCCGTTGACGGATTTTGTCCAAAATTTGATAGAAACCTACAAATTATGTTTAAAGACCACATGCCAAATTTCATCCCCGTAGCTCTAATAGTTTTCGAGTTATCATGTTCACAGACAGACAGACACACAGACATAATTCCAAAATTGTGTCTTTCGGACTCAGGGAGGTCTAAAACGTGGAGATTCGTCAAAATCTCGAGTTCGAATTTTTTGACGATTACAATACTTTCTCTTTGTATACTTCGTATACGAGAAAGTAAAAACTAGACTTGCAATCAAGAAAGAGTTTGCTGGTTCATCGATAAATTAACTCCACTGATTTCCGGAGTTGAAGCTATTTGACATGAAATATTTTATTCTATACTTAGAAAAGACAATGTTTGTGTGTGTGCGTGTGCGATGTCCAGACGAATCTATCGCACTTACAGCCATGAAATTTGGTACACAGGTAGTCGTAATGGTAACTGAATGCACCTCGAAGCTGGAATTTTAAAATTTAATCTAAATTTTTTTTTATTTAATGTTTTGGGTCATTTTCGGCACATTTACGGCTGTAGTATCTTTTTTAATGATAGTTGAAAAACAAACGATGCACCATTGGATCGAACGAACAATTTTCTTTCTAATGAAATTTGTTTTGAGATTCAAACGTAATTTACTGAATTTTCAGAAATTTTTAAAAAATAGTCAGTTTTGCCGACAAAATTTTGTTTTCGTATTTAAATTTACTGCATCCCCCGTTCTAATAAAGTTATCTCTTTTATTTTTTTTTAGGTAATGGATGGAATATTCCCCCCTGATTTAAAACAAGAACGGTTAAAATATCTTTTATGGTTGAATTTTGATTAATTTTTTTCTGAAGTGTTAAAATATTTTCCCTCGATTCTTCGTAACCAAGGTTGCGGTGTTCTATTCCCAAAATGCATTTCGTAGAAACTACGTGACGACATAATCCCTTTGCTGAAGATTGTAAGCTTCTTTTAAAAAATTGTCAACGCCGTGACATCCTGAATACACTTTTAGTGTATTATAAATAATGATTAAGCATAAAAGTACTTTTAAAATTAGTGATGATGATTAATTTTCTAGGGGCCTCCACCCTAAACATTTGCCGGGCCTCCTTCTGTCTAGTTACGCAACTGTGCTAGACTTTCTGAAAATAAAAAAATAAAAAATATTTTCGCTCTATTTTTCCCTCGATTCTTCGTAACCAAGGTGTTGCGGTGCTCTATTCTCAAAATGCATTTCGTAGAAACCACGTGACGACATAATCCCTTTGCTGAAGATTGCAAGCTTTAAAAAAAATTTGTTGAAATTCAGGATGTCACGGGCAACGCCGTGAGGGTACTGCTAGTATATTATAAATAATGATTAAGCATAAAAGTACTTTTAAAATTAATGATGATGATTAATTTTCTAGGGGCCTCCACCCTAAACATTTGCCGGGGCCTCCCTCTGTCTATTTACGCAACTGTGCTAGACTTTCTGAAAATAAAAAAAAAGATTTTCTTCCTCCTTAAATCAACAAATATATCAAAACTGGTAATAACAAAGCGACCTCGAGAGAAATACCAAAGTGTACCCATTTCGAGGCCTCTTCGGCTGAAAGAAATGCTATTAGGTTTTCGACACGATTACGTTTGGGTCACTATACCTACAGTCAGTCACCTTTTGAGGGAAAACCTGTATCTGTATCCCAGACACAAGGAACGGATTAAACGTGTTGGAGGCCCTCTGAAAGTCTCACACACATGTACCAGTGCATTTCGATTTGTCTCAAGAGCTAGGTTTCGGCACACATTAAGAAAATGTAATTGGCTTTTCTTCGCAAACTTACTTTGGGGGTTATTATTAAATTAATATCTAGTATTTTCTACATCAGTGGTTCCCAACCCATGGGCCGCGGCCCACTTGTGGGCCTCGGATAGCGTATTAGTGGGCCGCGAAATGCCAGTGAAGAGTCGAAGTCAGGGGAGCTTCAAGAGTTTTCACTCGTTTCTTGCTTTATAAAACAATATATTTTTATTCCTTTTACAGTAAGCTTCACTAATTACTAGCATATAAGGGCATCTAATATACAGGGTGACCACACTTATCGTGGTCCAATAGCTAATTTCTAAACTGTTAGAGATAGACATATAGCTCTAATTGGAAAAATGCTTTAAATGAAGGGAAGAATTATATTTTATGTTTTTTTTTGAGTCACTAAATATATTTCTGAAAAATTCACGTATTCTAACTTTTTATACGGTTCCCCGGTCCTATCAGTCATATTTAGTAAACTATTCTTGACACTCTAAAATTTTAACCAAAAAAAGTCCCACTCTACAGCGACTAAAACTGAGCAAGTTATGGAGTTATCAATTCTTGCATCACGTCACTTTTCTTAGGAATTTTATAAATTAGAAATGTGGCAATTTATTGCTAGGAACTGAAACTTAACAGAAATATTTCTTAAGAAATATAATTACATAAAAATTTTGAAAATCTTTCTTAATAAAACACAGAAGATAAATCTCTGACTTTAGTTTCTAAAATTATAAAATAAGGAACTGAAAAACAAAAAAATTGAATTTAAGATTATATCTTAAAAATAATAAACATTTCAAAATTTATTTTCATCGAACCATAGTCACTAGGAGTTACTATAGGAATCAAACTAATTACCGTTTCCTAATTATTTTTACTTTAAAATTACACTGAAAATATTAACTAGGGTATGCTTTCACAACAACATTTAAAACATACTGTTGTTACAAAAAAAATATATATATACTTCATGAATTTGATAAATGAATCTATGAAATAATTCAGTCTGTAATTGGTTTTTCTAATTGTTATAAGATAATAAAATAAGAGCAGAACACTGGCTAAAACTCTTACTCTTTATGCTGAATAATAAAAAAATTTAACGAATTCAAATAAATTATTTTTTTATTCAAAAGTATTATTTTTTAATTAAATTTGTTGCTACATTATTTACTTACAAATATTATTTAAAAGTAATTATTTTTTCCTTAAATAAAATATTAATTTTTGTAAGCTTTTAACAATTTTAACACAAATGCATGAAAGTAAGCTTTGACAGGAGAGAGAAAAAAAAGAAAGAGAGAGAATATAAATAATGTGTTTTGAAAATGAACTGAAGGAAAGGAAGAAGGAGCAAAGCAGAAAATAAGATTAAAAAGTTTGTTTCTCCAGAACATCTTATGAAAAAGTAAAATTTGATTAAAAGGGTTCAAAATTTTGCTAATAAATAATGTAAAAAATAGTAAATTGATCTGAAAAAAGTAGGTACACTAAATAAAATCCTAAACATAAGGAAGGAGGATTTTCACCCTTTTCCCAAGTTAAAAATTCATTCTTTTTCTCCCATTTATATAGTACTTCCCATTGATTCCATTTCTGTATTAATTCACAAGACGTAGATGTAAAACAGAAAATTTTTGCAATCATAACAGACTCCAACTGTTTTAGCCACCACATGAACAAATTATGTGTCTGTTGTAAAGAGAAGAGTCAATGTCAGTTAAAAAATACAAAATTGCAAGAGTACATTGTTCTTTAGTCTATTTTATTTTTATTAATGTTCTTGAATTCCATGATTGTCTTATAAGTAAGTGATTCTCTATTCTTTCCTACTAGATTCCCTTTCACAGGGATGTCTGTGCCAATGCACCGGCTAACAAAGCAGTGAAGTGTGCCGCTAAAAGTTTTAACTGTCCTGTCCCTGTCAGTGACATGAAAAGGCACTAACATTCTTCAATCAAAATGAAAACTTAGCAGAACCTTAAAGAAGGAATTGAAAATTCACTCCACTAAATATTTCTTTCACATTTGGTCTAGTCCAGCCCACAGAAAGTTCGACACAATTCTTGCCCCATTAAGAATCGGTCACATTCAATTCATGCATAAAAATTTGTTGTTGGAAGGAAACCAGCATTCTGGGTGCAGTATGCCAGTTTGGGTTCTGCACATTCTAATAGAATGGCCAAATTTCAGTCATCAAGTCATTCACTGCTATATCCCTTGTACAGACACACTTCATAAAGCTCCCCAACTTTTTACTTTCTTAAAGCTGGTTGCTTTTTACTATTTGATCTGAATGGTTTTGAACACATTTTAAAGTCTTCTTTTTTAATGTGGAAATAAAATTCTTTACAGTTTATACAACTTGACATGCCACAGACATATGTCATAACATCTGAATTGAAAGCTTCAAAAAAGGTTTACCCTATACCATTATGTTTGGTGCAGAACAATCAAAAATGTTCTTTGTGCCATTAAACTGAATCGAATCAAATTTGTTTTAAATGGTTAGCACACCCATAAAAATATTAAAACTCATTCCTGGAATTTCTCAAAAGAAAATTGGAAATAAAAAATTCACATTCATTATAGAGGAAAAACATCATAAAGGAAAACTGTAGAAAATTTGCCTAACAAACCTATGGCATTTCTTAAACTTGCTATAGTGAGTGATATAAGGAAAATGCTACATGGGACATCATGATTTCCCAGATGAAGTAATGAATTCATTTAAAGAAAATTAAGTTTTAAACATCAGCAATATGTATAATTCATAATAAATCTCTGTTTTTAAAATAAGACCTATTTAATTTCATGAAGCTTCCCATACCAACATGTGTAGCACAGTCGCTTTTTGGATTTTCTGGTAGGCACAGATATAGAGTGGGGCCTTAGTAAATTTTTTAAAATAATATATTTAATTTATTGAACAAGAAAGGAAAAGAAATACAACATTTATTCTTATACAAATAATACTTGACTTATAACACATGAATATTTATATATATAAAAAATTAATAAAACTTGCTTTTCTTAGCTTTAATTTTGGCAGATTTTTCTATCATCTCACTTAGATTTAAGTCTTTGCATAATTTACTTTCCATTGAAAGCAACATTAATTGGATTGTCTTTCTTGTGACATTGTTCATTTTAAATAGTTTATTATAATAAGCTGAAACACTACATTTGAAGGACAAACTGGATATCAATGAATTAGCTTTCCCGTCAGAGAAAATAATTTGTTACACTTAAAACTAAGCCAACAAAATTTCTCATAAAAAGATCAAGATGAACAGGTTGAGTGTTATTCACAGCAGGAATATTCTAAATGATCAAGCATACAACGCATCCATGTTGAAATCTTCTATTACAATAACTTAATATTTTGTTTCAAACAGGCAACTACAGTTTATCATTTTTTCTCTACCAAAGTTTGTTTTGTGAACTTCAGAATACAGGAAATAAATTTGGCTAGATTTTATAGCCTGAGAAGAGTGTCTGAACAATGCATAGGGTAGCTCAATTAGTTCCCAGCTCATGCCTGGTTGACAGACTC
>BGPR01002086.1:179297-197028 GCA_013235015.1 Araneus ventricosus
AGAAGAGTGTCTGAACAATGCATAGGGTAGCTCAATTAGTTCCCAGCTCATGCCTGGTTGACAGACTCCCCCTCCCCCATGTTTTGCAGAAAAAAATAAATTTTTATTTCATTTTTGCCTAAACCCAAGAATTATATAAAAACAACAACAACAATAAAGCATAGGAAAGCTAGCTGATTTTGTAACTAAAGTTTTAAATTTTGTTGTCTACTCCCATCCTACTTCAGGGTACTTTTAGATGTCTATAAACCCTCGCCCCCCTCCCATTGCTGTTGAAAGCAAGGAAAAAGCTACATGATGCCCCAGATGCAACAGCTCTGAACACAATCACAACAAATTTTGAAGTAATTAACTTATTCAAACAAATTTAAGTCTTAAACACCAGTATTAGATATATAGTGGACTCTTGTATAATGCGTTCCTGTATAAAATGATGCAAAAAATTATGACTAATTCTCATACAGTGCAATAAACCATCCATATTACATATAAGACACATTTAACAGTTTCATAGTTTTTGATTTTTTTTTTTGTTTACAAAAGCAGATGTATACACTTACCTGTTGTTTATATATGAAGAGTGAAGCCCACAGTTTCAAAACAAGTAATATCTCACTAGCAATAAACACAGTGTGAAATCGTTTAAAATTTGTCCTATAGTTCATGTCCTGTATAATGTAATTTCCCATTACCCAGAACGTATCCCCAGCATCGTATGAGAGTCTATTTTACTGTTTAGCAAAACTCAGTTTTTAAAATTGAACTTTTTATCTTCTTGTAGCTTCCAATACCCAGAACACACATAGGTAGATACTTACATTATATCACTGTCCAGAAATGCATTGCTCATAGCTTTAAATACGTGTATGAATAGTTGACAGCACATTCATACTATCAGCTTGACAGTCTTCAACTTTCCCCAGTTAGAAGACTCATAGTCACACAGTTGTGCTTTTATCAATTAGCTAAATTGTTCAATCATCAAATTTACTTCAAAATTCATTATACTACAAAAATCAATTTTATATTTAAAACTTGTAGACACAACAAACTGCACACAACTTTTTAAGACATCTTCGATTTATAATCTTTGAATATTTAACATAATATCATATACAAGTTAAAAAAAAAGAATGTGAGATATATTGTACTTCTCCTTCTGCCTTTGTATTTCAAATTCAAGCTAAATTCTCATTCAAAGCGATTTTGAAAAACTACATATATGTTTACTTTAGATTGCTTACAACTGCCAAATCTATCATTTTATAGATGTGCATGTTAATTTCTTGTATAAAAATTCAAATTTTTTTGTTTTGTAGAAATGACAAAGAAATAGAAAAAAAAAAAAATCAGTGTTGATTTTAAATCAAAAAATGTTTTTTGGTTTATGTGGAGTTTACGGTACCCACTTACTAAATTCCTCATAGGATCGCCCACTCCTTTCCACCAAGAACGGCGATGAGAGAACATTTGCTTTGGATGCGTCTAGATGTTTTTAACGAGTAACAAGCACGCATGATCACAAATGGATCTTTTCATCAGTGTTTTGCTTATCAGGCTATATTGTGCCACATTTCGATTGGACCGTTTTGTTCAACTCTTCGATGTGATTGGTTGATAAATTCGAATAAAACTTTGTTTGGAATTCTTCGGATTGAATATCAGTTTAGTACCATGTATGTTATTCTGTCTGTTTCGTTTCTCAATAAATAAGCGAAGCTACAAGTATTCAGCAAAGCCACTGATATTTTTTAAGTTCTAAAATTTGCCCGGTACACGCTTGAAATGCAGCAGGCATTGTGTGTGGAAATCCTATTTTTTGAATTTTTTTTTTACAAACCTAGATTCCTAACATTCAATGAAAAAGCGAAGCTACTAGTTTCCTGCTATGCTGAAAGTGAAGCCGCTGATGTTTTTTTAAGTTAAAAAAATTTGCCCTGTACACGCTTAAAATGCCACGGGGATTGAGTGCTCAATCTCTCGTTTTCAGGTGACGCACCCGCAGGAGGGAAATAAAAATCGCACTGCATGTCTAAAACAGTATTTGGCGACGGCACATGAAATTGCACCAAGAAAAATTGGTGTGAAACAGATGGGTACCGTAAACTCCACATTTACCATTTTTTTAAAAAAATTTAATCATTTTACAATCAATAGCCAGTCATATTAAAATACTTACCAATTACAAGACCCATTAGATCCAATCCTCTGAAAAGTTACAATTAAGGTCACAAAAAAACAAACAGTTTAGTGAACACTTTAATTATTTTAACCACTATTGCATTTTTCAATTTTTTATAGGTCATCATGAGAAATTGAAAAATCTCTTCCTTCAATCTCTCACAATGACAATGAAAAAACTTTACATATTTCATCAATTGCACTAAAGAAGAGGCAAGTTTAGTCTAAAAGATTTGAGTGATCTGTAATTTTGAGTCAATACTCATCTATATGACTGCATCTAATTTAATCATTAGTGATGAAGTAAATAAAATAACAAAATTTCATTTTAACTTTTTTTTTATTAAAACAAGTATATATATATATATAAAATGAAAAATTTTAAAGCACAAGAATACAAAAATTTATTCGATAAATACTCTCTGGATAAGAAACACTTTTAAGAGTTTGAAGCAAAGAAACATTGAACAAGTAAATTGCACATGAAATAGATGTGACAGAAATGTTTAACACCAACACAAAACAGGATTTTAAGAAATCATATTTGTTTCCATAAAACAATATACAACATATTTAGGAAATGATAAAATAAGGATTAAATCCAAACTCTATAACAAATAACAAAAATAGTAAAAAGCATGTATAAAATACTCAAGTAAATTTTTAGAAATATAAAAATTAATACAAAACTGTAATTATAAAAGATCTAAAACAAGGTTCTATGAACTTTTCTTATTTGTGAGCCTTTTTTGGCTACAAAAATATTTTGTGACATGAACCTTTTCAAAATACCAAAAGTTCACTTAAGGGAGAAAATAAAAGTGGCTAATGAATCATTTTTAACAAAAAGTTTAATTAAATATATTTTTTCAGAAATTTTTTATAATGATAGCTTTGTGAGTTACTTTTGCTGACCAATATTCAAGAATGTAATGAAAGATTGCACAATTTCGTACTTCTAAAAGGTAGGTAAAGTAGGGCCCACCATTTAAAACCATCAGTAGGTATAAACATATTTATCATGATGAAGTAGATATAATAAAAATAATCTATTTTAACTTTTTTTTTATTAAAACAAGTATATATGCTGATAAATTATAGTACAAGAATACAAAAATTTATTTGATAAATACTCTCAGGATAAGAAACACTTTTAAGAGTTTCAGGAAAAGAAACACTGAACATGTAAATTGCACATGAAATAGATGTGAAAGAGATGTTTAAAATCAGCACAAAACATGTTTTATAGGAAATCATATCTGTTTCCATAAAACAATACACAACATATTTAGGGAATGGTAAAATAAAGCTTGATATGATAAAATAGTAGAAAGCAAATATAAAATACTCATTTAAACTTTTAGAAATATAAAAAAAAAAAATATTTAGAATCTTAAAGGATACTAAGAAACTAATACAAGACTGTGACTATAAAAGATCTAAACCAAGGTTCCATGAACTTTTCTTATTTGTGAGCTTTTTTTTAGCTTCAAAAATATTTTGAGATATAGCTTTTCAAAATGGCAAAAGTTCACTTAAGTTAAGAAATAAAATTGGCTAATGAATCGATTTTTAACAAAGTCAAGTTTAATCAAATATATCTTTTCAAAAATTTTATAACGATAGCTTTGCGAGTTGATTTCAATTATCTGTATCTGAGAATGTAATGAAAGTATGCACAATAATTTCTTATGTCTCCAATCATACCAAGAGTAGGAACCACCATTTAAAACCATCAGTATAAACATATTATCAAAACTGAAAGTTTTTCAAGAAAATTATTTGGATATTTTTTATGACTGGATTTCCTTTTCTCAGTTTACATAATTTTCATTTTTTATTCTTTAAATTAGAAGACCTGGCATTTCTTCTAGAAGTTTTGGAATTCAAAGAACAACCTTCTCCTTTCTTTGATCTGGTATTTAAGGCAGGGCAATTTTCTACCATAGTTTTAACAACTGAGGAACTCTACTTTTTCCTCGTAACTTTCTTGGACATAGGACTATTATTTTGTTTAAGAGTTTTGGTTCTTGAAGAAGCTCTTTTAGTTTTAGTTGATTTGCTAAGAACAGAAATGCGATTCGCTTTACTGGTTTTGACTGAACTCTTCTGACTTTTAACCTCAGGAACCTGTGCTTTCTTTCCACCACCAGATTTGGAACTTGAAGCTTTCTTCGACCTGGTAATTATAGAGCTGGATACCCTTTCAGAAGAGTTGGCCGACAATGATCGAGACTTCTTTGTGGATTTCTGTAGCTCAGATTGCTGTGCTTTCTTAGTTTCACAAATTTGATTAGATTTTTCATTTGCAGAACTAGAGCAAAGTTCAGATTCAGCAAACTTTCTTTTACTGACATTCGAGGATTTAGAGATACCAACATCTGGACCTAGATCAGAATATGCTAGAAGAAGGTTTAAGATGTCATCATTATCAAGATGCTTAATTATGAGGGGAACTGCATCCGAATCCATAAAAATTGTTTTCCCATCATGTCTCGCATACATTCTCAAACACAGAACTTTTTTAAGTAAAGCAGGTCTCTCTAACTTAGAGGCAATGACATCATGATAGATAGGATACCCTTTGGTGGTTGAAACATCAAGTAAATGACCGAGTGCAACTTCTGACGTATAAGCACAAGTGAGAGGCATCGCATAATGCCAACCAGACATTACAAATGTATAGAAAGGGAAACGTTCATGAAGCAAAGTGGACTTCATTAGTTTGACTTCAGCAACACAATCATTTATATAACTCCTTAAGATGGGTATAATATCAGATAGGTATTCAGGTTGGTTCAATTTACCATGCTCAAAGTTTTTCAGAATTTCAAACTTGAAAATCTCCTTCGCCGACTTCAGAATTTCGTAAGCGTCGAGACGTGATTTCCTCTTTAAATTCCTTTTCTTGTAAAGATCAGTCAGAGTTTTCAAAGAAGACTTAAAAGTGTTTTCCCTAACGTATTGCATTATGATATCCAAAGCTGTTAAGCCATCTCTATTCATCGAACTGAGCCTTGCTCCAAATTTAATAAGAGTTTTAATTCCAACTGAATTACATAATTTTGCTGCTGAATGTAAAGGCCTGTTGCCTGCTCCATCAAGGCTGTGAACACTCGCGCCATACCGGAACAGATTTTCGATGGCATCTTCGTAACCCAAGCAAACAGCTATGTGTAAAGGTGTCATACCTTTTGCATTGAGAACATTAATAGTAGCTCCAAACTGCAGAAGGAGTCTCGCTGCATGGCTGTTACCAGCCATTATAGCAGATTGCAAAGGTGAATCCCCATATGCATTTTTTAAATTAACATTGGCTCCCAAACGACTCAGAAATGTCAGCGCAAGTACATTATTTTGCATCACTGCAAGATGTACAGGTGTGTTTCTGAGTCGATCGGCAGAGTCGACACGTGCACCACATCGCACAAGAGGTTCAATTGCACTCGATCTGTCATATATCACAGCAAGATGAATAGGACGGTAACCTTTCGAGTTTCTAAGATTCATGTTTGCTCTTAAATTATAAAGTTCTTCGATGGCCCCAACATTCCCCAATTTTGTAGCTATATGAAGAGCACCGTCTCCATCTCCATTAAGATAATTGACATTGGTGTGGTCTAGCTGACCAATTTTGCGAATGGCATCAATTTGATTGTACATAACAGCCAAGTGCAAAGGGCGAAATTCACTTTTATTAAGAATATTTGGTTTATCAACATATTCAAGAAGCACATCAATCACATCAGAATAACCCTGAATGAGAGCAAAATGCAGTGGGGCAGTCCCTTCTTTATTCGGAAGATCAGCATCTGCTCCTTCTACGAGGAGTGCACGAACTGCATCAACTTTACCCAGCACAACAGCAATATGCAAGGCTGTAAATCCATTTCTATCGAAAGTGTCAACATCACTTTCTGTATCTCGATCGATCAGGCATTTAATAAGAGACACAGAATCGTTTAAAACGGCTAAATGCAGAGGTGTATACCCATCCTTATTCATTTTACTCAGATTAGCTCCCAGAGACATTAGTTTCTTTACGGCAAGTGTTTTACGCAAGATTACAGCTAGATGAAGAGGTGTCTGTCCGTTTTCTACAGCGTCAATTTTCACGCCAGATTTCTTGAGGGATGTAATTGCTTTAATATCTTCTGTTATAACAGCAAGATGCATAGGTTTTTTAAATATTTTACTCTTATCTACAGCACCTGTTCCAGGATTAGTGGCTGGCGATTCTTCCATGTCTAGGTCCTTTGTCTTAATTTAACATAAAATATGGGCCACTGTTCGACAAATAAATAAATAGATCCAAATAATAACTACATCAAGATAATGGTTTAGTATTTAGGTAAGTTTTGTTTCTATGGCTAGAATAATTTCACTTCTCAATATAAGTAGCTTTAAAATTCACGGACGCGCTAAATCAATGTTAGTGTAAACAAACAAGTTCTTAAAGAGTGCACGTGCGAACGTTAAAGACAGGCACAGTGGAAACAAGCGGATACAGAAATGCGTAGAACGAGCGCTTGTCCAATCCCCAAACTGCTCATTCTTATTGATTGCTATTCTAAACATTAGGTTGCATATTTAATTATTTATCGTATTATTATTACTTATCATTTATTAACAAGAATTAAAATCCTGAATTCTTTTACAGTAAGGTTCCTACATTCTTAGCAGAAATTCGACTTTTTTTTTGTATCGAGTATGGAAAAGTTCAGGTTATTAATATTTTTATATTCTCTTTGTAACTTAGCAAGAATTAAAAAAAATCAAGGAATGAATAAAAAAAACATCAGCTGAAAATCAAGGAAATATTTGAATGGAATCATCTCTAAACTTTTCCATGAACTGAAGTCAAAAACATCCCATTACAGAATTTCGCAAAAAAAAAATTAAAAAAAAAATCTTTTTTTTAATGGTCTTTTCAGGCAGAACATTTCATTTTTTTACAATTTTATTTAAATTTTTCAGATACAGGATTCTTTGAAATTCCTTATTTACTATTATTGTTATTATTTGCGCTTAAGAAAATTTATAAAATTCACAGAAAAAACATTAAAGAAAATTAATGATTTTTTCTTAGCACAATGACAATAGAAATATATTATACCCCCCCCCCCAAGTCACGAAATGGGCAAAATTTTCTGCTTCTAAAAATATCATTGCATTTACATTTAAACGTTTTTGATATTATTTTACTTTAACAAATTTTCTATAAAAATAGACACTGATATAATTTCCTGGCATAATTACGTAAATTATTTTGATTTAATTTTATTAGAACGTAATCGACAGATAGCAGTACAATTCTGCCTTTCTTTTTAAAGTAAAAATTCCTTACTCAGAGTTAATTCGTGGCGCCATCTATTCCTATAATTTAGAATGAATGATATGTCCGAAAGTTATTTGAGTTCCTTCTTGTATGGAAAATACACTTCTAATCTTAAACTAAAAATGTATTTTTTTTATTTATGTTTCCCTTACACCGTACGCCCGCGGGTTTGGAGACGGGGCCAACTCAGGCGTCATCTTCGTCATCTGACAGCGGTTCAAAATTACGACCTCCATCCAGGAGTGGCGTTAGAATTTGCCTACCCCGCGTCAAAGAAAGCTTATAATGAGATGAAACTTTCAGCAATGGTTATGTTTAATGTTCATAATATTTACATGAATTTTCGTAAACGCAACACAAATATTCATTCATGTAAATTCATAACCATTTCGGAAAGTTTCATCTCGTTATAAGATTTTTTGAAGTGGGGGGTGGGCGAAAATAAATTTCGTCTTCATCAATTTGTAGACGGTCCCCTAATTGCTCTCAGAACCGAATCTTCACTGTAAAATATGAAATAGAGTTTATTCGTTGCATGGTCGAAGTTCATGGGCAGTCAGTTTAGCCTTTCGGCAGATATTCTAAAAAATGTGAAAATCCGAAAGTGTCCGGATACTTTTGATCAGATAGTGAATATATGGAAAAAAAGTTCCTAAAAAATTCCGGGTTCTCGGACAGATCCTTGCATAATCTTTAGTATTCTTTTTCAACACATTTAGTATATAAAAATATAACTTAGAAGGCGAAGACTTGCGAAGAAATTTTTTTGCTTTCCAAATAACATTTAGTGAAATGGTATAAAATCCATATATTTTTCATATATTAAAAATATATATAATACTCGCATTTAATATATGAAACTTAGGTACAATATTAACCTTGGATAACACAATGACTATATAAACACACATATTATTTTAAAATAAGTCAAACAACAAATAACACAAATCACTTATCTCCCGTCTAAAAGATAATAAAGTGTACTGTCGCAATATGCAAACATTTACCCACTACAGGCAAGATTCCAGGAACTAATCGTTTAAATTAGAGATGGTTTATTGCTTTATGGGTATTTTTGCTGGCAATGAAGCAATTGGTACCAAGAAATAACAATGGTGGTTTTTTGATTTTTGTCCAGCTAGAATTATAAAATCGATCACTGTGCGACAGGGGGGCACGACTTGCTGCACGGCTGGGGGACGAGTGTAATGAAGTTGGTCTCAAATTTTCGCCAGATTATTATTTATCACCTAGTTGCATACCCCGCAGAAAAATTTCCCCCGATCCCCCCCACTGGCACCACCCCTGTCTCCATCTCAAAATAGTCCTCATGTTGCATCCAAACGGTTGGTTAATATAACTAAACTAAACTTACACCTGATTTAATTTTTATGGACACCTGCAAATAGGAGGAAGAACGGGAAAGTTCTTTCTTATTTTGAAAGCAAATACAAAAAATAAATAAAAAAATGCTTATAAAAATTACCTGATAAAATTAT
This sequence comes from Araneus ventricosus, assembly GCA_013235015.1. NCBI lineage: Eukaryota > Metazoa > Arthropoda > Arachnida > Araneae > Araneidae > Araneus > Araneus ventricosus. The sequence continues at coordinate 188,316 of BGPR01002086.1, forward strand.
TCCCTGAGCAAATATGATGATGAATGCGCTTAAAACTTCAAATAAGTCGTATTTGAAAATATATGATTTTATACATTTTTTCTTATGATTGTAAAATAAGGTTATTGTTGCACTAAATCTTATCGTGGGTGTATGGTGTAAACAGTCCAACACGCAGGATAATGGAGAATGAAGGTTTATTTACAAATATGCAGGAAAACACGTAGCACAGGTACAGGAAACAATAGTCCTTGCACAGATTACCAATGTAAATAGACAACAATTCACAGGTAATGACAGTTCAGCACTTTGATATCTAACAGCACAAACAGTCAGCAAATAACTAGTAACGACAATAACAGCTCAGCTGATTATCTCACATAGCGGATAGAACTCCGAAGACGTTCACGCTTCAAAGTGAAGTAACCAGTCGATCAAAGACGCTCTTCTCAACTAGGTGCCGTCCTTAAATAATTAATTCTCTCCGACAGGCCGTGACGTCACATGGTGTTTTCTCGCGTATTCCCTTTCCTAGTAGAAATATCGAGAAAAGGGTTGCATTTTCGGAAATCATCTATTTGTCGCCAAGGTCGCCAAATCGCCAAAATGGTCGCCAAGTTTGTCGCCAAGGTCATGCGTGCCACAAGAGTCGCTGAGGTCACTCCATGCTTAACCTTGTAAAACTCTCTTCCCAACCATAAGACTTGCATTGCTGGGAAGCGACTTTCCATGATTGTAACATTATGTACTAGTTTTTGTTCGAAACGATCCAATTTTTATTTTCTTGAATAAGTGTTGTATTTATGAGGTCTCATTTTTCATACGTGATTGAAAACTAAAGATTTAACAGTACTTTGCATGGTTTTGATTCGAATCTCTAACCCAAAGGTTCCCAACCTATGGCACACGTACCCCTGGGCAGTGTCCGACTGGTCAGGTTGCCAGCTTGCCCGATGGCAAGTGGGCCCCCTTATACATAAGACAGTTCGGGCCCCCAGGATATGTGTCGTCTAAAGATCATAAAGGCCATATTAAGAAATTCATTGTCTGAGGAGAACTTGGAATTCCTGTATGTTGCTATGAAAAGGAATTTCTAGATGATTTGGGTATAGAGTACTCATTAACAGATTTGCACAGTCATCTAGTGAACTCAAATGTTTCCTGAGTTGCCATTCATGAAGTGGATCAAATGTAATACACTTCTGTGCATTTGAGTTGTTAATCATTGATAGCTAGAATTATTCTTTTAAAAAATTTTTAAATTGGTAAATAGTTTGCACTTTATTTTCAGTTTGGTTAAAATATTCTCAATGTAACAATATAGTTCCAAAATTACAATATGCTATACAACCACCAAAATTATTTAATATTTAATCATAAAATTACATTTATATTTGATATTTATCACTTTCAATAACACGTGTATACTGTATTTAGTAATCTATATATATAATAGAGTTTTAGATTAGGAATAGATTATATTAACTTATTGATTTTAATTTATTATATTTGTAATAAATAATATCAAAAAATATATTTGAGATGTTAACGTAGATCCAGTAAACCTACAATGTGTGCGGAAATTCCACTAGTTAATGATGTGCGCAAATGCGCCTGTGCGTATCGGACACAGAACCGCGGTGATTATCCCATAGAAAAGAACTCTCACCTATCAATTACTCTCTTATCAGAACGACAAGTATGCATTCTCTATTGCACCTCTAGTTGTTCGCCAAATTGTCCTGCCAAAGGTAATTAAGATCCAGTAAACCTACAATGTGTGCGGAAATTCCACTAGTTAATGATGTACGCAAATGCGCCTGTGCGTATCGGACACAGAACCGATGTGATAGGGCCCCCATTTTCTCATGGCAACCATTCTTTTCAGACCCAGTGCGCCACTGCCCCTGGGGGTACATAGCGGGGCAATTTGGGGTACGCGAAATAATGTTCGTAATAGCGGAAAACGCAAATCATAAGTGGTTAAAATGAAAAAAAGAGTTGTAGAATTTTGTTCCCCCTGATTCGTATGAAAATTGAAATTTGTGCAAGTCCTAATGCCTACAGGGTAGCAGAGAAAAAAGAAATGAAGCAGAGAAGAAAAGAATTCGGCGTTAAAACAATAAAATATGTATTGCCTTTCACGAACACAGAACTTGTGGAAAGGACATTCTCGTCTTATGGCGCATATGAAGAACAAATATCGTAGCAAGCTTGACGCAGCTCCAGACCTAATCTGTATCTATTATCCAATGAAACCTAATTCTATAAGACGCATCTTCATGGACAAGGATTGCGCTGAAATTGTCTTCCATTTGAACAGTTGATTATCATGATGAATAATTATTAGCTTACGTCATAAATTAATGCGAAATTATATCAATTCTGTTTCTATTTATTTTGGCCAGGAACTAACACTATTATACAAAATGAAATAAAATGTTAAACAAAAAATTGGATCCTACAAATGGTATGGACGCGTTTTCTGTTCTGTTTATTTACATTAAAATGCCGTAACTACGTAATTCCGGTGTAATACTAAGTCAATAGAATCTTCAAAGCAGAAGTCCAAACAAAAGCCATGCAAATAAAGTCAAGGGTTTTAATATAAGTAAACAAAACAGGAAACTCGTCTATAAAGATAATGTGAGTCTTTCGACTCATAAATTAACCTAACAATAACTTAAATTAATCTTAACTTCCTGCTAATAATAAAGGAGAGTGTGTCTGTGTGTATGTGTTGGCGCTCTACAGGGCAGACCACTGGGCCTAGAGCTAGGAAATTTGGCATAAACGTTCTTTGGAGGGTGGAAATGTGCACATTGTAGCCCTTTTTTTGAAATTTTAATTAGAATTTTTATTAATTAAAAATTAAGTGAAATTTTGGCGTTTTTTCTTAATAACTTCCGAAAATAATGCAGCACAAAAATTATTTTTACACCATCCGAAAATTTAAAAAAAAATTATATTTTCAACGATATCAATTCAGTTGTCGTACGATTTTTTCTTTAATTTTAATAAATTTTTTAAAAATATTTTTTGATATAATTTACAACAACAGTTTTCATTGTTGAAAAGCATTTCAAACCGTTTTCATTGTTTAAACAAATATTTAATTCCGTGTTTCTCTTCCATTTTTGAAAGCTAAGAAAATATCTTACTGGATTTTATTTTCTTATTTTGATCAATTTTTCTGTGAAATCTGTAAATGAAGTTCTCATGATAGTAAGTATGTAATGAAATAATCCAGTAAAATGAAAGATAATCGTTGCTTATGTTTTAATTCTTTCTATCAACGTGTTTTAAGCCAATTAGCATGCTGCTGGACGTAAAATGTATCGCGCCAATTGTTGAAATCAAATGCTTATTTTACGTTAATGTAGACAAGGAACAGAACAAGTGCAAGGCTATGAAAAGAACCGGTTTAAATGTCTATAGCAATTTGAAGTTTAAAACTACTTTATTAAGGGAACCATGACTATAAAACTATGCATAAGAGATTCAATTGAAATTTTATTTCCGGCCATCAAGCTGGTCGCCGAAGACGGCTAGTTATTAATAGAAACTTCTTTGCGGGGAGAGATAGTTGAAGGGTGAGGGAAATAGTTGGTATTCAAAAATCAAAGAACTAATGAAGGGGTACGGGAGGAAAAAAAAGTTTGGAAAACTGTTTTTGGGGAAATATAGCCCATCGTAGGATGATAATGTTTTGATTCATCCATCTAGATTATTTTTAAAAATTTACTCTTAATTATAGTAAAGCTAATTTGCACACCAGTGGCGTTGCAACAAAGAGGATGGACGCCCTGGTGAAAATATTGGTGAGTTTGTGTCAATTTTTAAGAAGGGGACACCATGCACCGGGCTCCATTCACCCTTTATTCTCCACTGAGGGGCTGAAAAATCACATTATGTGCGTTTCCAATTCACTTTCCTACGCCACTGGTTGCTGATCAGACTACAGAGAGAAGGGGTTGTCGATTTTAACCAGGATTGCTACATCAAGATATCAAAATAAGTACAAACCTTCTTCAAAATAAGGCTAAAAAGGTCAAATTTGAAAATTTCATTTCATTACTTACTTTTCGCTAAATTGTCGATAGAAAAGAGCTTTATTTAATGAAAATACATTAGATTGATATATATATATATATAAATATACTGTATTAATAAAAAAACTGAAGTTAAAAAATTAAAAACCTCTCCATATGCCGATTTGCCATGCTGAAGCTCTGTTCTTGCCAATGCTTAATGAAACAAACCAAACAAACTCAATTAACTCGTTTGAACAAAAATGTGCAATATTATTTTTCGGGTTCATTTGACGTGAAATGTGGCAGAGGCAGGAAAGCAATTGCTTCGACGTCAGTGGAGGATGTGGCTACAGCATTGCAGGAAGCGTCAAGCAGTGCTTTGGGAACGTGCAGTGAACGGGGAATTACCCGAACTTTAGACATGCCTGTCAGCACGGTTCGTAAAATTTTACGAAACACCCTGCAATATCCATTCAAAATTAGGCATGTTCAGGAGTTGGTTCCTGCTGACCTTCCAAAACGAGAAAGTTTCGCCCAGCAATTTCTTGCTCGAATGGAAGTGGACAATTCATGGCCGTGGACCGTTTTGTGGACAGAAGAAGCCCATTTCCATCTCCAAGGTTCTGTCAATATTCAAAATTGCAGAATATGGGCAAGAGAGAATCCGTTCCAAATGCAACCATTGCCTCTTCATTTTCAAAAGGTCACTGTGGGGTGCGGGTTTACGGCAGCATTTATCGTTGGCCCTTTCTTTTTTTATAGGAGATTGATCCTTCTGGTCCTGTAACCTGTACAGTCAGGGGGACACGTTATGAATCTCTTTTGCGCAACCAGCTCATTCCAGCACTGCAACAGCGCAGATGTGTGGATAGCACAATTTTTTGCAAGATGGCGCTCCTTCGCACATTGCAACACCAGTGAAGCAGCTGTTGAATCTGCATTTTCGAAATGAACAGAATTATCAGTCGCCATTTCCTAACAACCTGGCCGTCACGATCACCTGACCTGAACCCTTGCGACTTCTGGCTGTGGGGTTACCTAAAAGATGTTGTGTACGGGGGTCCGATTGCGAGCTTAGCTGAGTTGAAAAACCGCATTACGCAACACATTCAAAATATCACCACTGAAACACTCCGATCTGTTGTGGAACATGCTGTTTTTCTATTTCAGCTCATAGGAGAAAACGATGGTCAGCATATTAAACATTTCTTAAGCAAGTCAAAGCCAACTTCCCTTTCTTGATGGTTTCAACAGTTTTTGCCTTTTCTACGGTTTTTGGCCTAGGGACAATTAAAAACCGAATTTTTTTCCTATCACCACCTTGTCGTGGTGGATGTGTTTTGAACAAAGAGTGCCACAACAACATGTCACGTCTTTTAATTAGCATCTTAAAATTAGCATATCTTTTTAAGCAATAGTTTTTTAGCATCTTATCACGAGTACAGCGTCATCTATCGGTCAACTTTTGAACTATTTTTTTTTCGCAAAATAAATTCCCATTGCTTCATGTACACTCAGATGAATATCAGTTCATTCTGACCAGTGGTTCTTTATTTTACAGCCTTTTGAAAGTGCAACATTAATTTTAATCACAATGTATATATATATATATATATGTAATAATCTCACTTAATTTTATTTCAAATTCTAATATTATATACTTTAAAATCTTAATGTAATTCAAAATCACTTTTCTAAAACTCCAGTTTCGTTCTTTTCCCGCGCTGCAGGTATATTAAATCTCTCATTTTGGCATATTTATTACTAAAAGAATATTTAATCGCTTTCACATGCCCACAGAAAATCATGACGGCGTCTCTTTGGTACCGGACTTTTTCCCCGAAACGCCTACGTAACTTATTAAAAATACCCAATATTCCCTTCACATTGATCACGTGTCAATATGTTATTCCCTTATCCAAGAGAATACAGGGATTTTGCTGTTCACTTTCGCTTGTAACCTAAACGGAGATGCACGCATATCCACCACTCTCCTATTGATAATAAAATAAGAGGTAGTTATTTGCTCGGCCTGTTTATTTTCAACGACTACAACCCAAATACGTCATATATATATATATCTGTTATATAAAGGTGTATATATGTTCTCCGGGTGCCAACCTTTGAGGTTGCAGAGAGAATTTTTTAACATTTTATACCCAATCTGGTGAAGGGTGCTAAAAATTAAAAAAAATATCTCCGAAACTAAAAACCCTTTTTACATCATTGATATAAATAGTCATTTATTTAAAAATTAAAAAAAAACAGGAAGAAAAGAGAAGCACAAATAATATATTATGCAATTACTTTTAGTGTTTTTTCTTGAAGCTGATTCATCCATATTGATCAAATTATGGTGACTCTATTCTATGCATTCATGCGTACTTGAGAAGAATTCTACAGAAGCTATCTTTTTCTAAAAACTAAATTCAGTTAATCTTTCCAATTGTGAACTATTCATGTATAATAATTAAAAACGAGACCATCTGAGCCATTTTGTTCAGATTCGGGGCACAAACAAAATAAAGATAGTTTTGGCTAATCCAGGACTTGATCGTAACTTACTATGGATTTTTTTTCGCGAACTCCGTGGCTTCGTCGAACTCCGGTCAAATACTGAAATAATTGATATTCCACAAAGCACTGAATACCGGAGCATATAAGCTAATTCTGCTGCAAATAAAACATATGCTTTTGTATGAACTACCTATATTTTCATAAATTATGGTCTATGGAGATTTCATGTTCATTTGGAAAAAGTTCTATCATTGCAGGTAGCATGATAACTCAGCAGTGGCGTCCGAGTCATAATATGATTTTTTCGCCCCCCTTCTTCATCATCAATGGCTTAACTTGTGCAAACGGTACAAGGGACATGGCTTTTTTATGGCTCATAGTATTTGACTTTAAATGTGATAAAAATACTTTTCCCTGTCATCATACTAACCAGATTCCTGGAGGCACAACTCTTTGTCCTAGTGGCAATAACTAGTTGTTTGAGTATGGCGAATTCCTGAATTTAAATTTCTGTTTAATCCAGATTATCACTGGCAACGCCTAATTGTTCTAGGGGCAACAATTAATAGTTCTAGTGTGATGAATACACGGATTAGTTTCATTTCAACTACTTTGCAACAAATTGCCACATTGAAATTGTGACTGTGGTTTTAATATGTTTTTAGACTGAATAGTGCAAAATGAACTTTCATTGAACATTTTTTTAAGACTGAAATTGTGGAAATATTTTGACTAGATAGAACTGCTTAGTATGTGTGGGTTGGTGTTTTGATAGTGTTTAATTTATTTTATTTTCCAACTTCAATGTTGTACATTTATGGACATTGTAAATTGTTTTGTAAATTTTAATTGTCAATAAAGTGGTTCGGGCTTTTGATTGGAGGGTATAGATGGGTCTGGGGATGGTGCCTGTGGGGTGCGCCAGATCTGGTTGTGGTATTCGTGCGGGGCTTCGGGCCTATTGGGAGGTGTGGGTGCTTAATTCACCTTTTGCCCAATCGAAATCTATGGGATGACTATAGTAGTCATAGGTATCGGGTGTTCAGAGTGGTGTTATGCCATCATACGTGCATACGATATATTATTATGTTTAAATTTTTCTCCCTATCGTTGTTTACAAGGAAGAACAGCCATTTGCAATCGGCGCAGTAATTTTCAATTACTCTGTATTAGTGTGTTGATTTGTCACCCTGTAAGTAACGTGGATATGCTAAGTGTGCATCACTTCGCATCGACGGCGTTTGTATTGTCCTCGAAGATTCTCAAACATATCGCGAAATAAAAGTTGTTGTTGTCGCCTGTAGAAAGGATTCTTCAGAAATACTCTTGGAGAGAGAAAGTCGAAATAGGACTTTGATCTCGGCCTTATGGTTAATTTTTTCCTCTGGTTTTGTGTTACTGTCGAGTTTCGGTGTATTAGCGTTAATTTAGAAAATACAGGTAGGAATCCTGTCTGTGAATAAGTGTCTCTTAGTTGTGCTGCTAATTTTGATATATTTCCTTGGTTACAAGAAATTCTTGTTTCGTTTATTTATATTTGGGGCTTCACAGAAAAAGAACCGACATCTCAACAAATTTTGATTTAATTTATATAACATAAAAATACCATTGCGAACAGATCGACTTTCCTCCATATTGGAACCTATCATTTAGAAACTTTAAGAACAATTGTAAAGCCGAAATATAGTACTGGCGTTTTTTACGCTGCCTTCCAACCCACCGACCTATTTACGGTCTAACACCCTTTTGGGTAGGCTGGGCGATTTATTTGAAAATTACATTATTTTCTCATTGTATACTTCGTATACCAGATAGGAGAAATGGAGTTGAAATGAGAAGACAGCAACCCCTGCGAGTCAGAGGCCTTCTCTCGAGACATCGCTATTTTATTCTGGAAATCAGGGTTCGGTGAATTGCTTATCGAGTTGTTCTACTACCTTGTTGGGCGGGTGGTTAATTGGGTCTAAAGTAAAGTTGAAAATGAAAATAAGACTATCGTATTTCTATTTATAAAATCTTTGAAGAACATTATCGACATAGTGGGGATTTCACACTGGTTTCGTCGGTCTTTTTTCGAATTGTATTTCAGAAGATGCCACCGAAATGCAACTCGCAACCCGGACGTTAGGGAGTGACAGAACACGCCTAATCTAACATTTTTATTCCCTCCCCCATACGATATA